>CADDIJ020000001.1:1185-12775 GCA_902809745.2 Tetradesmus lagerheimii
CCGGCAGCTGAGTGAGGGCTTTACACCACTTGAGGTCCAGGTGTTGCAGCGCCCCCAAGCTGCCAAAGGACTCCGGCAGCTGAGAGAGGGCTTTACACCCATGCAGATCCAGGTGCTGCAGCGCCCCCAAGCTGACAAAGGACTCCGGCAGCTGAGTGAGGCCTGCACACCCATGCAGATCCAGGTGCTGCAGCGCCCCCAAGCTGACAAAGGACTCCGGCAGCTGAGTGAGGCCTGCACACCCATGCAGGCGCAGGTGCTGCAGCGCCCCCAAGCAAACAAAGGACTCCGGCAGCTGAGTGAGGGCTTCACACCCATACAGGCGCAGGTGCTGCAGCGCCCCCAAGCTGCCAAAGGACTCCGGCAGCTGAGTGAGGCCTACACACTCACGCAGGTCCAGGTGCTGCAGCGCCCCCAAGCTGCCAAAGGACTCCGGCAGCTGAGTGAGGGCTTTACACTCATTCAGATCCAGGTGCTGCAGCGCCCCCAAGCTGACAAAGGACTCCGGCAGCTGAGTGAGGGCTTTACACCACTTGAGGTCCAGGTGCTGCAGCGCCCCCAAGCTGCCAAAGGACTCCGGCAGCTGAGTGAGGGCTTTACACCACTTGAGGTCCAGGTGCTGCAGCGCCCCCAAGCTGCCAAAGGACTCCGGCAGCTGAGTGAGGGCTTCACACCAAGTCAGGTCCAGGTGTTGCAGCGCCCCCAAGCTGCCAAAGGACTCCGGCAGCTGAGTGAGGCGTGCACACCCATACAGGCGCAGGTGCTGCAGCGCCCCCAAGCTGCCAAAGGACTCCGGCAGCTGAGTGAGGGCCTTACACCAACTCAGGTCCAGGTGCTGCAGCGCCCCCAAGCTGCCAAAGGACTCCGGCAGCTGAGTGAGGGCCTTACACCAACTCAGGTCCAGGTGTTGTTGCGCCCCCAAGCTGCCAAAGGACTCCGGCAGCTGAGTGAGGGCTTCACACGAAGACAGGTCCAGGTGCTGCAGCGCCCCCAAGCTGCCAAAGGACTCCGGCAGCTGAGTGAGGGCTTCACACCTCTTGAGGACCAGCCACTGCAATTCCTCCAAGCTGCCAAGGAATGCATGCTGATCAGTGAACAGCCCCTGCAAGGCACGTCAACAGGCACATGTCGTTCACTGGATGCCGTACCCCTGATCACCGAGCGTGTGTGAGGCCACCTCTGCGGCAAGTGGCGCTTTTCTTGCAAGGTGGTGTTGCTAATAGGCCAAGCCCATATGTTGTACCCTCGAATTCGCTGTTGTAAAACATTGAAAACAACGCGAGCCATGTTGGGCACGAGCACCGGCGCACCTGGCACAGCATGATGTGCAGGTGTCCCAGCTGAAGAGTGTTCAAGATCCCCTTTTCCCTGGTGCCCTCTGTTGACAGTGCAACCAGGTTGCCGGTTGGCGCCTGCAGTGCATTGGAAAGAGCAATGACGTCGAGGGTAGCCTTGTCGTCAGTGCCTCCTCAACCCTCAGCAACAGGAACCATGTGTTGGACAACAAGCTGCCATGCACACACCCTCAGTGACTGGCAACCTGCATCAAGCCTCTCAACATCTGCTGCCATACATGTCAGGAGACAGCGCTACTTACTTTGACCTGCACCAGCTGTCCATCTTCCCGCACCCAAGCACGGCTGCCATAGTATTCGTTGTACTTTGGGTCGCAGATGATGCCGCGGCCAAACGCCCGGATGACGTCGTGTGTGTGCAGTCGCCCATCACCATCAACATCCAGCAGTGCACGGCGCTGCAGCTCTGCAAACGCATCACGCGCAGCGCTGCCCCACCACGTGTCCCATATCTTCATGGCTGTGTCGGCACTCCAGCGGTGCAGGACGCTGGCGACATCCAGGAACATGTTTTGTGCTTCACTTCCAAGGCTTTCAAAGCCGGTGACCAACACCTCCTTCAGCCGCTTGTCTGTGTTTTTGTCAGCCAGCCTGGCGCCTGCTTGCATGACCTCCAACACATGCTACAGACATGGCAAAGCGACAGCAGCGCAGAGACAACAGATGTTCAGCCCAAAAGCAGTTTGCCGATGAGTCTTGGGGCTGTCACGGTGCTCACGCGCCAAACCTTGACCCTGCCACAGCAACCGCACATGCTTGGCTGATCCTCTCCACCGGAGACCACCCACCTTCCACCGAACAGTTTCTGACACACCTTCCAGCTGTGCCCCTGTAATTCGCAATGCAAGCGGCAGCCCGGCACAGGCTTCCACGATGGCATCCTCGAGCCGCTGCAGCTCCCGAGTGTGCGCCCATGGTTGTGTGCGCTGCCAGGAGCAGAACAGTTCCCTGGCAGGGTTAGATTGCAGTGGCTTTAACTGATGATGAAGCATCTGCCCGCCGCCAGTTGGCAAGAGCCGTGACAGATCCTGCATGAACGGCATGGGTGGTGCATGGCATGTGATAGATTTCAGCACGTTTGTTGGTGGCCCCGCTATGTAGGGTGCAGCCAATAACCGTCAGGCATCATGCCAGCACCTTTGTGGCTGTGGCAACAAAGGCGTGTACTGTTGTGAGCTAGGAGCTGCATGTTGTTCAGGCAGCATGTTGCCTTTGCTGAAAGGGTGGGTCGACTTTCGTGGCGTACATAGGCAACCATTTATTGTGGCACAACACAGCGATTGATGCATGTAGTGTTGGGCACAGCTACTGGCAACACCAACCTTGTATCGGTTGCTGACGGGCATGGACGCCAACCTGCTGGTGATTATCACTCTGCTGCCTGAGGCAAAACTAGTGGCGCCTGTGGCAGCCTGTGGCGCCTGTGGCAGCAGCGCATCCAGCTGCTGTGCGTCACACACGTTGTCAACCAGCAGCAGCACCGCTCTGTCCTTAACAAATGTGTGAAGCTGAGACTGCAGCCGCTCGATATCATGCAGCTGCTGACCCTGAAAGCCAAGGTCCCTCAGCAAGCCAGAAAGGCGCTCCGTCAGCTTTCCGCCCATGTCTTCTGCCTCCAATTTGACAATGGCCCTGTGCGGAAACCTGCCCGCCAACAGGTTGTACATCAGCATAGCCATGCTTGTCTTGCCCATGCCACCTACAGCAGCAGTAGCAGCGGCACAACAGCATTTGCAGAACATCAGAGCCGTCTGTGGCTGGGAGAGGGGGAACTGAGATGCTGGGATGTGCATGTCTCTCCAGGATGCTGCTGAAGCTTTGAGCACTGCTGAAGAAGCAATGCAACGTCCACCCATGATGTATATGGGACATCATCGCTGTGACGTAAACGCTCCTTTGTTTCAGGGGGCCAAGGGTTGCTCGGTTTTCACCACAGAGCTTTGTGGTGGTGCCCACTTTGATGCACAGTGTCCCATTCCTCTCACCCCTGGTGTTAAGGCGCTGCAAGCCCACACAACTTACCCAGTCCATGCAGCCACAAGCCCACCACATCACGCAGTGCCGAGTCCCCTACTGCCAGCTTGGACAGGAGGTCGCCGAGCTGCTCCTCATAGCCAGTCAGTAAGTTCTCCACGTGTGCCAGCACCACAACAGCTGGTGCAGCGGCAGCAACCACCTTTTGCGCCAGCTGCCACTGTGCATCTTTGCTCACAACGAAAGCACTGAGACGGGTGCTTTGCAAGCGCTCACGCATGTCTTTAATGTTGTCTGCCCAGCGTTGTGGGTGCACCCAGGGCTGGCGATCGGGCGGGACCATCTCAGGCTGCTTCTGCTGCTGTGCCTGGTCGACAGACTGCTGTTGGTGCTGCCGCTGGTGTTGGGATGTGCCTGCCAGGACCGCTGCTGCTGGTGCTGGTGGAGGTAGGCGCGCTGCCCAGTGCTGCTGCAGCCCCTGCACGCTCATCAAGCTGTGTGGGTCATCATAAAACACCGGGATCACCAGTGGCTGCTGCTGCCTTGGGTGCTGTGGGTGCCCATGCAGAGCCAAGTCCAATTCCAACATGCACCAGAAGCGCTCTGTGTAGGCCTTGCTCAGCACTACCACAGTCACGGCACTGAGGCAAGCAGCTTTAACCAGACGGTCTGGCCAGGAGCTGCCCAGCGGCAGGTCCCTGAAGTCCATAAACACCTCCAGGCCTGCTGTTTGCAGCGCTGGTGCCAGCACAGAGACAGCAAAGTTCTTTGCCCCCTCGTCCTGGCCAGTGTGGGAGAGGAACACCTGACGCAGCGGCTGACGCAGCGGCTGTGGAGGGCCAGCAGCATCCTGGGTGCTGCTGGTGCCAGGCTGCTGCTGTGGTTGTGCCATCTGTGACATATAAACAGGTTGTCAACAGCAGTAGCTGGGTGTAATGTGTGTGAGCTGTGCGGCGGTGCGTAGTTGACGGTGGGATGTGCAGTGCAATGCAGCACGTCAGCATGCATCATGGGTTGGCCCTGCCTACACCAGCATACAGACCCCCCACGCTCCCCTCCCGTGAGCAGCTGGTGTCGCCTTGCCCCTGCTCCCAAGTGCCCGCTCACCTGCTGTGAGCAATGAGGCTGTTGATGTCCCTTGCTGCTGTGCTCGCTGCCCTGCCGCGTTGTGCTTGCGCCTGACCACCCTGCACGACGCCCAGGCAAAGAGCAAGCCCAGAGAGGTGCAACACAACTTTTGCCACGTCGTGGGGCGTTCGAACCTGTTCTTGGGGCCTGGGTTGGACGGTGAGGGGTCTACGGACAAACGGCCCTTTCCAAGCGCCAGCGCCAAGTCAGTTGCTTATTTTAGCACCAAATTCACTCCACAAACGTCTGATGATCATCCGGAGCCTCTCCCAAAAGATCGGTATAGTAGGCCAACTCCGCTTGCCTTTCCGTCCGTTGGAAGCTCTCCTCATGACACTTGCAACAACTCTGAGCTGCAGGCGTTCACCACAGCAGGACGGACGTGACCACACCTCCCGAACAGTTACACCCTGTGACACAGGCCTGAAGGCAGGGGGGCCCGCTAAAGTAAACTGTTTCGCGTGAACAGTTTAGCGGAGTATTGGTGGGCCTTATAGGCGCATAACGCTCGTGTCCTTGTCACCAGCAGTGCCAGATCGTGCCCAGCCCCGTGTCTCGCTATGAGGCAGATACCAGGGCGGCCCGCAAAAACAAGTCTGTTGCGCAGGCGTGTGATGTACTGCTGCGCTGATTTTAAAGTCAAAGAGCATATTGTTCTTTACCACACAGCAGCGCAGCTAACGTCACCGTTGCAGGTGTGCGCTGCGCTTCGGCACATAGCAGCAGCAGCCTTGCTGCATTCCCTGCTTGCTGCAGTACAAGTGCAGAAAGGGCTTATCCAGCCACGATAGCATCAGAAATGAACAACCAGAGACGTATCTATTGAAGTATGCTGCTGCTGCATGCAGGGACTTCTTCAAATGCAGCCAGCTGGCCAACCACTGTGCAACAGCAGCAGCACTTGCAGGCAGTACTGCTCTGACAGCCAACACCCCATGCAGACCAGGAGGAAAGGAACCTCAAGCAACCAAGATATGCTAGTTTACCAGCATCAACTATGCTTTCACACCAGCACAGCAGCTGCTCTGCACACCAGCTGTAAGCAGAGGCAGCTGCAGAATGGCAGTAGCAGCGCGTTTGCATGCGCACGCAGTGTCTACCTGAGGGGAGGTGGGGCATAGAGGCCAGCTTTATCAATGACAGACTGGTAGGTTGCTGGCAGGCTATCTACATCATCAGCAATCGACTTAGCCTTGATGGCATAGAACAAGTGCTCCAACTTCTCCTTGCACTGCTGGTCTGTGGGCTTCTCAGGCCACAAGCTGCGGCGCCACGCCTGCAGTGCCTGGTCTAGATAAGCATGCACGTGCTCAACCACCTTGTGTAGATCAGGGCTAAGGGTCAAACCTGTGGTCCTTTGACCAGATGCCCAGGGCATCCAACCTGGCTCGGGTGTGCGCGCTGTCATTGTCAGCTGACAGCAGCCAGATGGGCTCCTCCGCATCTGGGTGGTCACGAGCATACAGCTCCCACTGCTGGTGCAGCTTCTCAACCAACTCCTCAATGCTATCCTCATACTCATCTGCTGTCATGCCTTTTGCTTCATCTCCTTTGCTGGTCTGCAAGCACAGGGCAGTTTGCAAGCAGCACAGCAGTAGCAGCAAAACGCACAGGCAGGCCAAGGAAGTGGTTCAGCAAGGAAGCCAAGCAGAGATGGAGGCCAGACTTGAACCACTTGTTGCTTGAGAGTCAGGCAGCCTACAGCAGCAGCAAGCATTGCTTTACATGCAGATGCAGCAACAGCAAACATGTTAGGCTTCTGGCACTGCAGACCATGTCACGTGGCGACTCGTGTTTCAGGTGCCATGTGTGCAGCAGCAAGGGCAGCAAGTATGAGAAGCAGATGTATGCTTTACTAGATGATGAGGCAGCTGTTGTGACATACGCTGTTGAAGCTGTGGCTATGGGCAGGAAGGTACAGCTGCAAGTAGCTGGCAGCACGCAAGGGCTCTGGCTGAACAAGCATAGGTGGGATGCAGTGCTGCTGCAGCCGCACAGCTTGCTGATTGAGGTTCAGGGGGAGCAGCATATAAACAAGGAGGACAGCAGGTGCAACAACAGGGGTGACACATTAGCAGACAGGCAAGCATAGGATCAGGCATTGGCTGATGCAGCGCTGGCCGACGGTTTCAGTGTGCTGTGGCTGCACCCAGGTGCTGCAGATGATGTGCAGGGCCGCGCCACCCGCTGGGCAGCAACTGTGCAGGAGGCAGTGCAGCATGTTGCCGCAGTAAAAAACTGCAGGGATAAGCAGGTTTTGCCGCTGCTGCGCTGCTTCGAGTGATTTACAAAACGTAAGATAGTGTTTGGATGCAGCAGCTGGGCTGGCTGTGCGCTGTGTGTGCAGATGTAGGGCTGTGGTGCGCTTGCCATGCTACTAAGTACTCGTGATGCCTGCTGCGTTTGAGTGAGCTGTGTGCAAATAACATGTTTTGGCTGTCTCGATATTTTGTGCTTTCTGCAGTGTGGTGGAGTGCTGCTGCAGCAGCCCAGCTTGCCCACTTGTTGCTTGCAAAGGACTCCTGTGGCCTTGCTGTGCTGCTGTGTGCTAGTGACAGCCCTGCCTTGCGAATGAGTTTCGGTGTTGTGTGCTCATCATCATCGTGTACACACAACATGTTACCCATTCAAGCCATAGCATCAACGCCATTTCGGTGTTGTTGTGTGCTGTAATGTGGGGTATCAAAATGGCGTTGCTGAGGGGCGTCACCAGCAGCAGCAGCAGGCAGCAGTGGGCAAGTGTCTGCATTGACCCTGTTCAGGGCTGCATTGTAAGCTGTAGGGAACCACGGCTACACGTACGCATCTGCTCAGGAAAGTCTTGCGGCAGTGCGCAATGGCGTGCATGTCACTTTCATCATCATCATGTTACCCATTAAGCCATAGCAATGGCGTGCATGTCACTTTGTAGATTCTTTCTTCGACCCCCTGTGTGCACGCTGCTGGTTACAGGCCTGTGGCTTGCGCTGAAAATGATTGACGGGATTGTTGCACGCCGCTTGCTTTGCTGTCCTAAAGGCACTTAAGGCAGTAGGGCACATACATGGAAGTGTGTGTACCCTAGCTACTGCCACCATGTCCAGTCGCCCCCGCCGCAACATCAGGCCCCCGCAGCGGTATAGCCCGGTGGAGGATGTTGAGGACGATTACACGACAGAAGATTATACCAGCAGCAGCGAAGATGAAGACAGCAGCCATCTGTCGTCAGACCTTAGCTTGCTGTCATCATCTGAAGACGAAGAGGAGGACACAGAGGGAGAAGTCACGCCAACACTGCAGGACTTTATAGTAGATGACGATGACGCCAGCCAGTGTGGTGGTGAAGACATAGTAGGGGGGGACAGTGATGCAGAAGAGAGTGATGGGGAGTGGGTGCCCCCCTCAAGCTCTGCTTCTGCTGCAGTAGCAGATGGCGCAACGGTCGATGAGGAGGAGGAGGATGAATCAGAGGAACTCACTGCCACAGAAGACTTTACAGACAGTGATGAAGAGGAAGATGAAGAGTAGTAGCTCCTGTATGCCGCTGAGTGCTGTGCTGTGCTTTGATATGCGGCTCATGGCCTGCAGCAAGTTTGTAGCGCATGCGTGGTGAAGGCGTTTGTTGGATTGAATGCAACAGCCTTGCAGCAGCAGCAGCAGCAGCCATGATGATGTCGACAAGCGTGATATGCTCCTTGTTCAGAGCACAGTACTGTACCCACCAGGGATGGGTCACACGCAGGGATGTGTTGATGTTATGGCTTAATGGGTAACATGATGATGATGACGCATCTCTGTGTGGAGCTGAAGCCCTCTCCTCTACAGCATGGCCGGATCAAAAGTGGACATGGCCCTCTTCTGTATACCAACAACTTGTTTCAGCTGGCCTGGTTGCGCTTCTTTTGCTTGTGACGAGCCACAAACTGTGTGGGCAACCCAGCAGCTGTGTTTGTGTAAACAAGAAGCGAATGTTGAGCGCCGCTGACCCGGTCAGCAACAGCCAGGTGATCGGCTGGCGCCTGTTGCAGGGCAGTGCTAACAGCGCCACCTTTTCCAGCTTTGTCACAGACTTGAAGGTAGCAAGCCATCACCGCTACTCACCCGAGTACAACCCGGTAGAAATGGCCTTCTCTGTGTTTAAAGCGCACATGCAACCCATGCTGCCAGGGGCTGACATAGCCACAGCAGTTGCTGACAGACTGGCCGACATGCAGGTGCGCGTGCGTCAGTGTGCTACCAAACGTTTTTCAAGGGCTTTGAGCCATAGTTGCACGAAACGTTTCGTTTGAAACGAAACGTTTCGTTTCTAAACGCGTTTAAAACTCCAGTGCCTGGACTGAAACGCTGCTGAAACGCTGCTGAAACGCCATGTCACAGTATGCACTCTAGAGGCATGTAGAGGCCAGTTACATCAATTCTTTGCATTTTAATTGTTTGTAAATGATCAATACTAGTCTTTATAGTCATTAATTGACCCCAGAACTGTGCCTGCCGGGCTTGGAGGGCTGCCAAGGCACGGCAGCAGGCTTGACTAGTTGACAGCAGTACAGCTCCAACACTTGAACATACTTGGCGATCGTCGCACGACAGCTCTTCGCAAAGTCAAAATGAATTGAGGTGCCAGTGCGTAATCTACTTATTAATCGTGATATCGTGTGAATGCGTTGATGTCCACGGACCATGTGCAGCGAGGCACCACAGCAGCTGGAGGGCTGCTCGGCGTATCAGGGATGAGCTTTCATCCCAAGGTTTACGCAAAGAAGCAAACTGGCAACATTAATAATGCAGCAGTTGAGTCTCTTACCAAGAAAGCAGCGACCACTGGTTACAGGAACAGAGCTGAGCAACCTGCACACCTCCTGTTGCACACACAAGCAACTGTAAACATATTTGCAGAGTCGCGACACATTAAATGTCATTGTGTTAATCTGCTGGACTCAATGCACAATCATCCAAACCTCAGCACCATGCTGGCTGAAACACAACAGACACTGAGCAGCAAGCATTGGCATGTTGCAGCGCATCTGCTGCTGATGCTGCTGCTCATGAGCATGCCAAATAACACAGCATGCAGCGGCACTCACAAGACATGCAGCTGCTCATGGCAGCTGACTCCACTCCTATGCATCACACCCATGCAAGCAGCAAAAGCAACACCAGCAACCCAGCTGGTTGCATGACCAATGTTGCTGTTGCATTGCTGCAGACACCAACACATGCACTCGCACCACAGCCAAAGATGCATTACAGCTGCTTCATTCCACAATCTCCACCCCCTCTTCCTCCTCATCATCACCATCACCACCACCAGCAGCATCTGCCTCCTGCTCATCCTCACTGTCCCAAGGCACAAACTCCTCTTGGTGGGTGCCAGAGTTGAGCTTGCGCAGCAGGCGCTGGTTGCTAAATATGTACACCAGGTCCCGCGCGCGTGCAGGTGCCAGCTTGTTTCGTTTCTTGCTGTGGATGTAGTCGTATGTTGACCAGTTGCGCTCGCATGACACGGCAGCGCTGACCTGGCTCAGCACCGCAACCGCCACCCGCTGCAGCTCCTTGCAGCCACTGCCATACATGCCCCACCACTGGTTTGCTGGCATGGAGGGGGCGTCCTGTACAGCAGCACCATGCACAGCAAACAGTTCCTCCCTGTTCTTGTACATGACGAACTGCTCACGTGCAGCCTTGCGCTCAGCTGGTGTCGGTAGCAGCCGCTCAACCATGGTGATCAGGTTGCCCATGCACTCTGCGTTCTTGCCAGCATCACTCCAGAACTCCGGGTCCAGGCAGTAGCCAGCGCCGTGCATAGGGCTGTGCAGGTACTCCCAGCGGTTGCTGATGATATCTGCGACCTCCTCCATCACACCTGCATCCAGCTTGTGCTGCCCAGAGCGCACATGCTCAAGGCATTTGCTCATCCTGTAGTAGATCTTGCCCATGCAAGGTGCAGTGCCATCTGCCAGGCGCAGCAGGCTCACCAGCGGCTCCACTACGTCCATGGCCTGCGGCAGAGGGCGGAGGCAGTAGCAACAGCAGTGGCAGCAAGCGGGAGTAAGAGCAATGTGAGACCATTGAAGTAGGAAGCTATTGCAGACGAACTGAATGTATCACTGCTGCTGGCAGCCATGCAACAAGCACACATAAATGCTGCTACAGAAAAGTTATTACTGCGTGCAGGTATGTGCATTACACCAACCGCAAGATAGGCTGCCTGATGTGCACAGCCCCAAGAGCATGGTAACAAGCAACACACCTCCTTGGCCTCCTCCCAGAAGTTGTCATCCAAAATGACCAGCTTGATCTCAGCTGCCTTGCCCCTGTCCTCAGCAGTCAGGCGCGCCACAGCAGATTGCCAGCCCTGGCTGACCACCAGGCGCTGCAGGTGGGAGGACTGCTTGTGCACGCGCTGCAGCATGATGAAGGAAGTGGCAAAGCGGGTCTCTCCAGGCTTCAGCAGTGCCAACACTGACTCCTCCAGTGCGCGGTATGCTGCTAGGGTCTGCTGGTGATTGTTGATGAACATCACTACGCGCTTGGCCTTGCTGATCAGCTCATCGAAGGGCCCAATTGCAAAGATCTCCTCCAGGGTCAGGTCAATGGCGTGTGGAGTGCAGATGGTCCAGGTGATGTGCGGGTACCTGGAAACCAGTGGCATGGCAGATCAGCGCAACGTAGCATACATGGATGAGTTGGCAGCAGTGCGGTGTGCGAGCACAGGATATGACAACAACCCTGCTGGTGTGTGGGTTGATATAGATGCAAGCAGGCAGATAGCAGCAGGCAGCATGCAGGCAGCAAGCAGCAGGCAACAAGCAGAAGACAACAAGTGGCAGGCAACCAGCTGCATGCAGCATGCTTGCAGTAGCATGTAAAGATAAAAACAACAAGTACTAACAGAAAGCAACACAAATGTAACACAACAACATAGCTGACATTGGCCTGCACAACAGCTGCAGAGCTGCAGGAATTGCTGAACACATGCACAAACGCATGCGCCTCTCACTACAACATCCCCCTACACAGACACATGCATAGCACTCACTTCTCCATGATGATGCGGCCAGCAGCAGCGCAGTTTGCTGCTCCATCAGTCACCACCTGCACCACGTGCTCAGGGCCAATGCCTTCAATGCACTCAATCAGGGCACCACCAATGT
>CADDIJ020000002.1:0-56467 GCA_902809745.2 Tetradesmus lagerheimii
CTGGCTTCAGCTGCACAAGACGCACACTGCATCAGCATCTGCATGACTGCATAAGCCGCACAGGCAAGTCACTTATGCACGTAACCAAACAATGCCACCAACGATGTTGCTCACCAGCCTAGCAGTGACCGCTTGAACTTGACCACCTGCATGTTGCGGCCAGCAGAGTCCGCGTAGGTCAGCCGGGGGCGGAATCCAAACATGTAATTCTCCACGTAGTTGAGCCAGGACTTTGCTGCTGCTGAGCGCCCAGCGGGCCAGACATACCTGCAAAAGCAGCCCCAAACACATGCTCAAAACTAAAGGATGGATGTGGCATCGTAGCAGCATCATAGCAGCTCCTCGGGACAGGCAGGTCAGCATGGTCGTGTCACAGCCTGCAGTGTGCCGTCATCACCTCTGGCAAAGCACCCCAGCTGCACAGAAATCACAATAACACAGCAGCAGAAACACTCACCAGGGCCACAGATCGCTGGGAAGGCTGGCCATGGGCATCCGCCGGATGATCAGCCACACCTCGCCAGCATGCATGGAGCGGAAGCTGTACAGGCTTGGACGGTTGTGCTTTTGCATCACGTCCGCTGGGGGTGTAGTGGTGCCTGCAGGCCACAGCGCCAAGTAAAATACATGAGGTTATCAGTATCAATGCCTGGCGTTGTCTGATTCATTAGCATCATGAGAGTCTCCGAGCCATCCACCCACCAGGCCGGCGCTGCATCATCAGCCATGTACAGACATGCACTGTGGCTGGCGCAAACTGCCCACTGTAGCCTTTTGTATTTCACATGGGGCAGACACATGTAAGACCAAATCTGTGAGGTATCACTTGGCCCATCATACAGACCCTTCTCATAGTATAAAAAGTGCAAACTGCTACTTCAGGGTTTTGGCTTGAGACGGCAGATGCCTGGAAGAACCGAAACTGTGAGGTATCACTTGCCCATCACACAGACCTGTCTTGTAGTATATAAGGTGCAAACTGCTTCTTCAAGTTTTGGCTTTGAGACCAGCAGACACACTGTAAGACCCCAAACATGAGGTATCACTTTGCCCATCACACAGACCCTGTTTTGTAGTATAAAAGGTGCAAACTGCTACTTCAAGTTTTGGCTTAGAACGGGCAGACACTTGCAAGACCACAAGTGTGAGGTATTCCTCAGCAAATCAACAGCTCACCCTTCGACTTGTCAAAGCTGTTGCTCAAGAATTTGGCGCCAGCAAGAGCAGCGTTGACCATGCTTGGGGTGACCTCGTCAAAGGTGGCAACATGCTGCAGGCCACCATACGGCAGGGTGAAGCCCATGGCATTGTTGAGAGTGCGCTGAGTCCCAGTGATGCTGGCCTCACCACCACTGCTGCTGCTGCTGCTCCTGCCCCTGTCCCTGCTGCTGCTTTCTCCGCAGCTGCTGCTGCTTTCCAGCCCGCTGCTGCTGCTGCTGCCTTCACTGCCGCTGCCGCTTGCAGCACTGCTGGAGGCACTGCCAGCCCCCCGCTGCTGCTTGACAATGGGCTCTACTGGTGACACTGGCTGCAGGTAGGTCAGCACCACAAAAGCCAGTTATGCTGGCCAGGCACAGGCCGCTGCAAGCTGCAGGCAGGATATCATGAAACTCTGGCATGCCAAAGTCCATGTAGCCCTTGCAGTGGTAGTAAACTGCACTGAAGCCTGTGCCTAGTGTTGCCTGGAACTGCGCCAGCAGCCCGCTGAGACCAAGCAGCCACACAGGCAGCTCACCCTCCAAGCCAGGCATGGAGCTGTGGTCCCACGCTCCCCGCGCTGTCTCTGCCTGGCGTGAGCCCAGGTACAGGTGCTGCACCCCTGCCAGCAGGGCCTGCGCAGCCTGCCGTGCTCGGAATGCTGCGCTGGTTGTGGCAAACTGGCCGCCGCTGGTCAGCCTGCTGGGATGGTACCACAGGGGGTCGCCGCGCTCCTTGAGGGCCAGCTGCTGAGCACTGCAGGCAGGGCATGTGAATACAGTGCGGCAACGCACAGTCAGCAGCATGAAGGCAAGTGACCTTGGATGGATTGCCACTGATGCAGGGGGATTTGCATGCCAACTGGCAGTCAAGCATCCTTCACAACACACCCGCACATGCAGCATCAGCAAAGCTGGTTTAGCTTGGGAATGTTGCTTACTTAATATCCTTCAGTGCTGACAGCAGCTCAGCCTCCCAGTAGAGCACCTTCTCCACGGCATTGTTGAAGCTGACTGGCATGGCTTTGAAGCGTGGCTTTGAGGTGCCTGCCACTGCTGCTGCCGCTTTTTTGGTGCTGCCAGGAGGCCGCCCACCCTGCGATGGCACCACAAACGCACATGCAGGCGTGTTGTGATGACATAAACATTGACGACTAATCATGGTCCGTTGCTGGCTCAACAGCAACAGCGGAAGGAGCAAAATGCACGTGTATTCTTGGCAGTAGGGGCTGTGATTTTGGTGTTGTGCTACATCAGAGTTTTGGACTTGGAGGTGCCTGATCAATTGAAAGCAAAAGCATGATGTATGCATCAAGATACATCAGGTGGCTCTCTGATCTAGCACTGCAAGCCCTTTGCATGTTCGGTAGGTTTGTGCATTTGCAGAGCTTCTGCAAGCTGTCCTGGTAGGCACACACAGTGAGCAGGCCACTGCTGGCACCTTGCAGTTCCACCAGGCTTCCATCAAGCGGGTGATGGTCCTGGAGTTGGCAGGGAAAGCCAGGTCCTGCCTGCAATAAAATCAAAGTGTGAGCTTGTGTAACACCCAGCTGCTGAGAGCTGTTGACACTCCCAACTCACCTGCAGCTGCTGAATCCTGCCATCAGTCTTGAACTCAATGTGTCGCTTGCAGCTGACCAACTCCTCTGATGGCAGAGCTAGAGTGCGCCCCAGCCACAGTGCCAGCCTGAACTCCTGTATCAACTGTGAGTGGGTCAGCAGCAGCACATTCAACAGGCTAAGAGCTGATGCCAGCAACACCTTACTTACCTGGTCCTGTACATAGCTGGGGTTCAGCTCCAGCGACATCGCAGCCAAACTGGCGCACACCATAGAATCCCACTGCTGTAGGTCACCTTTCACAAGCACATCGAATGCATCTACTCCAGCGTGTTCAGCCCTCTGCTGTAGGCGCCGCAGAGCAGCCTGCTGGACTGTACTCCTGCTGCTGCTGCTGCTGCCAGGCAACCGCTGCAGAGGCTGCATGTGCCTGCCCAGAAGCCCTGCAATAGGAAATACCCTTGCAGAAACTCTGTTGTGTGCAGCAGACACATCTTGAGAATCTGCTGCAGAGGTGAGGCTGCTGCTGAAGGCTGCAGAGAGACACACAAGAGCAGACGGGTACGTTCAGCACATCTGCAGCCACACGAGGCATGCATAACAGTCAAACGTGTGTTGAACATTTTTAGATCACCTTGAACACCGGGCAGCTTCTGCACAGCAGGCAGCATCGTGTGCTGCTAACTGCTTGGCTTCTGCTGCTGCTGCTGCTTGCTGCTTGTGGTTTCCTAGCTGCTGCTGCCGGTTAACTAGGGTTACTGAATGCAATTCGCTAGCGTACTTCAGAGCTCCGCAGGTTGCATCGCTACCTTTCACACGACAACACAGGATACGTTTGATGTCTTCAGTCTGTGGCCGTTGCAGTTCGATCGCCTGTTCAAAAGTTATTGTAATACTTCTAGATTTTGCTTTAACGTGTTCCAGATGCAAAAATGTAAGTCCAGACTGTACCACCATCTTGCAAGATGGATGGTCTCAATTGAGACCTAGCAGTTGTACATGGAGGCAGCAATTGTACACTGTACTCCCGATCTGCTTTTTGCTCGCCAGGGTCGGACCCCGCCAGCGACATTGCATCGCATGTTACAACCTTTGGAACACTCAGCGCCCTGGAGTGCCGTCTGAAAAGCCAGGCGTACTTGAACTGACTGTTTGGAGAGATTCGTCAGAGGCTATGGCTTGATCTGGTAATTTGATGATGATTCGTCAGAGGCTCTTGGGTTGAGCCTGTTCTTCTTCGAGGCCTGCCCACAACAGAACCCTAGCTTAGGGCCAGTGGCTCTTGCCGACAGCGCACGCCGCAATGCGCGCAACTGCACACGATGTGCCATGTCGTCAAGCTGTCGCAGCGTGTCACGGTGACAGCCGTTGGACACGTCAAGCAAACCTCTGACGGCTTGACGCCAAATTCAAAGTTCAATCATTACGATACGGTACCGTCCTGTGTCCCAGTCACTCATCACCGATGTGCTCGGCAGGCTGCCAAAATCCAGCAATGGTTGGCAAACAACACAGTCCTAGACCGGGCGGCAGCGCGTCCAACAACAACTACCATGCCCTGCTGGCTGTGCCATCTGGCAAGGGAACTCTACTGTGCACAAATACGATGTGGCCCTGATCTGGCAGCTGGTGAAACGTTCACTATATATACGAAACTGCTGAGAGCTTCACTTTGTGTCAAGCAGGAACTTTGCAACCACTGCCACTGCTTCCACAGGTGACACTGCCTTCTCAAGAGCCACACCCAGCTTGGCAGTCGGGCCATCAGCGCTCCAGCGCATCAGATCAGGCACACCAGCCAGCTTGATAGCAGGGTCTTGCCTGCAGGCATCAGTGGCGGCACAGGTGAACCACAGCAGTGCCAGCAGCAGACGTCCGTGACAACTGTGAAATGCCAGGGCCATGTTGGTCCCCAGAATTCGCTGGCTGCCCAGCCACCCCCACCAGAAGTAGCACCAACAGACACATACAAATGTCAACCAGCGGTCCTGCTGCAGGGAGTGCTGCGGGCCCCTCCAAACTTGCCGCTGCCCAGCCTACCACACCAGCAGGAGCACAAACATAAGCCAGTATTCCTGCTGCCCTTGCTCACCTCAGCGGGTGCTGTGGGTCCTTCCACACTTGCCGCTGCCCCACCAGCACCTCCAGTAATCAGGCACCCTGCTCATCCCGTTCCTGCTGTTACTGCTCACCTCATAGCATGCTATGATAGGGTGCTGCAACTGCATACTTGCCACCGTCAACTGCAAGATATGCCATGTTGGTCGCCTGTACTCGCTGGCTGCCCAGCCACCCACACCAAAGGTAGCACAAACAAAAACAATGATCAAATGTGAGCCAGAATCTATGCTGCTCTTGCTCACCTCAGCGGGTGCTGCGGGTCCTTCCACACTTGCCGCTGCCCCACCAGCAGTGAGGCACACAGCAACTATGAAACATGCCATGTTGGCCGCCAGAACTCGCAGGCTGCCCAGCAACCCCCACAAAATGTAGCACAAATGTAAGCCAGAAATCATGGCAAGGCTGCTGCTCTTGCTCACCTCAGCGGGTGCTGTGGGTCCTTCCACACTTGCCGCTGCCCCACCAGCACCTCCAGTAATCAGGCACCCTGCTCATCCCGTTCCTGCTGTTACTGCTCACCTCATAGCATGCTATGATAGGGTGCTGCAACTGCATACTTGCCACCGTCAACTGCAAGATATGCCATGTTGGTCGCCTGTACTCGCTGGCTGCCCAGCCACCCACACCAAAGGTAGCACAAACAAAAACAATGATCAAATGTGAGCCAGAATCTATGCTGCTCTTGCTCACCTCAGCGGGTGCTGCGGGTCCTTCCACACTTGCCGCTGCCCCACCAGCAGTGAGGCACACAGCAACTATGAAACATGCCATGTTGGCCGCCAGAACTCGCAGGCTGCCCAGCAACCCCCACAAAATGTAGCACAAATGTAAGCCAGAAATCATGGCAAGGCTGCTGCTCTTGCTCACCTCAGCGGGTGCTGTGGGTCCTTCCACACTTGCCGCTGCCCCACCAGCACCTCCAGTAATCAGGCACCCTGCTCATCCCGTTCCTGCTGTTACTGCTCACCTCATAGCATGCTATGATAGGGTGCTGCAACTCCATACTTGCCACCGTCAACTGCAAGATATGCCATGTTGGTCGCCTGTACTCGCTGGCTGCCCAGCCACCCACACCAAAGGTAGCACAAACAAAAACAATGATCAAATGTGAGCCAGAATCTATGCTGCTCTTGCTCACCTCAGCGGGTGCTGCGGGTCCTTCCACACTTGCCGCTGCCCCACCATCACCTCCAGCAGTGAGGCACCCTGCTCCCCGCACACGCGCTTGACAGCAGGCCCACAGCGCACGCAGTCTGGGCACCACGACACACCTGTGGCTGGGCTGTTGTCAGCCAAGAAGACCACGTAGTGCGGCCCTGGCAGCTGCAGCAGCCTGCACAAACCGCAGCAAGTTGGTTGAGCAGTACGGCGAGCACCACCTGAGATGCCAGTGTTGTATTGCTGATCAAACAGCCAAGTCACCTGCGCACTGTGGAGAATACGCTGCTGCTTACAGTGGTACCGCTGGATATGTACCTATCATTGGTGGATTTGTCAGAACACACAGGCTGTTGCTACTGTTAGCTGCATGGGTGTATCTGATGACTGCAGACAAGTGCCTGTGGTGCTGGCAAGCGCTAGTGTGCTGCAGCAGCTCACTTTTCAACGCTCTCCTTCATGTCTGTGTAGCTGCAGCTCAGGGAAGCTTCTGCCATCTTCTTGTTGACTGCTTTTATTGCCAAGTTGCGGTGAACAGGCCTGTACGTCGAGCAGCAGCACTGATGTCAATCTTCTATGTTTGCCTCATGTGCTCAGAAGCACCGCATATGTACACGCTGCTGCGGTCTGACCGTGTCAGCGATGGACTTCTGTTGCAAAAGTGCCTGAGCTGACGAGATTGTGCTGCTGGGATGCGGATCATGCAGAGGGGGGCACCGTTGCCAGTACAGTGAGATGCAGCTGAGCCCTAGTAGAGCTGGAACAGCCGATCAGCGTGCAAGTAGCTTCAGCGACTGGTGCAGGTGTGCTGTAGCTCATACAGACTGGTGTTTCGGCACTTGACGTGGAAAGAAGTGCAGAACACATTCCGAACCCAGCTGCTGATCTGCCTGGCTTCGGTTGCGACCTATGCTTGATACGTTTCAGCGTGTAACATAGATAAGAATAATTTCAGGAAGTATGGTGACCGCTAGTGAAGTGGAAGCGAAGCTGAAGGAGAAGCTTGATGCAGCAGACGTGGTGGGTGCTCAGCCTGGGTGTGCAATGGCTGCCAGGAGGACCTGGCTCTGCGTAGCCCCGTTCCAACGCCATGTATCATCTTATGCTTTGCGTTATACTGGTGGTCCTGCTACAGAGTGCTCTGCTGCCACTTCTATTGCTGCTGCTGCTGCTGCTGCTACTGCTGCTGTCTTACATTACATGCATGTATGTTCGTGCTTTGCAGACAGTGCTGGACACCTCAGGAGGGTGAGAAGCATCAACTCACCATCAATCAAGTTGTGCAGCAGCACTGCATCACAGATGATGGGTGTGTTGCATACAGAAATGTCAGCTGCTGCTGTGCCAGGCTGTTCACATTCGTTGTGTTGGGTGCTTGGTGTTTTGCTAGCAGCCAAGGTTGTTGTTTTTGTCCAGTCTCTCGGGATTGGATCAAAACCACGACCTTGGATGCTTGCAAAACCTCAAACACCCAACACAGCAATCTGAGCAGGGATTTGCAAAGCACGTCGCCAGGCTGTTCAACACTCAAAACATCGAGGGGATATCACATGTTCGATGAGAGATGTCTTGATGTTGTAAGCGACGCATAGGAATATATACTAGAACCCTACTTGAGGTTTCATCCTTGGCCAAGCTACGTCTCCCAGTGTTGCAGCTGCTGCAACAACCGCTTAGCGCAGCTCATGTGTGATTCTGTATCTGTACCTTTGGATGCTGCAACCGATGTTGTTGTTCTGATGCAGGTGCGGGGCCAGCTTTGATGTGGCAGTAGTGTCAGACGTGTTTGATGGAAAGATGCTCATCGCTAGGCACAGACTGGTGAGGGGCTGGCACAGTACAATTCAGTTGTAATGGCAAAGGCAGCTGCTGGCCTAGCCACCCGCAATCGCTACAGAGCACCTGCACCTGCTGCTGCTTGCCATTGGTCATCTGCTCTGCTGCACCTGCAGCAGAAAAAAGATCATGCAGCTGCTTTCCCTTTTTCTGTTGTGCATCCACTACTGAAAACATAGGCATTCACGGTTGCTCGAAAGTCTGCCGCGCTATTTCTGGCGCATGCGGTGCCAGCAGAGCTGATGCCAGATAGTCATAATGTTGTCATACATGTGCAGCTGGATCAACATTCATTGTCATATAACAGAAGCCTGTGCTGCTTTCCAATGCAGGTGCATGACGCGCTAGCAGAGCTAATGCCAGATATCCACGCGTTGTCGATCAAGCGATGCTGGACCAAAGCACAGCAAGCAGCAGCAAATCAGCAGGCCGCACCAGCAGCAGCAGCAGCAACAAGCTAGCTGGATCTGTTTTGCTGTTGTGGCAAGGAGCGCTGGATGCCGTGTGCTGCAGCATTGCATTTGAGACAGTACTAACGGCAACGCAGTGCCACCAGTGGCTGCACAACAGCCTGCGACAGCAGCTGCGACTGCCAGGTGGTGTGATTGCCACAGCAGTGGCAGCGGCGACAGCCGTGCTTACTCAGCTGGAGCGCAAAAAGGTGGAGCAGCGGTGGCACATTGCCAGCAACATCAGCCGCAGCAGGCGGGGCCCTATACGTAGTCACGTAGGTGCACAGCGGCTTCAGCAGCGTCCTGTTGCAGCAGCCTAACCCATCAGCGCATGATGGATTGCGCAGCTTGTCCTAGCCAGCACACTGACTGCATGGAGGTGGGCACCTCCAGCAAGCAGGGTGTGCTGTACTGTTATTGCCACCCCATAGCACTGCGCTTGTCAAGAAGAACAGCAGCGATGCAGCACTGCTGCCGCACAGCACTTGGTGTTTGTGTTTTTCGTGCAGTTATGGGGGCTTGGCAGACTGTGCCTGCACCTCTTTGTGTCTTTGAGGGGGCAGTTGTTGGCATCCAGTCAGTGGCAGTGCATGCAGGCAGGATGGCATCAGTACGTGCATCTAGTGCAAGCAGTAGGCGCCTGGCGTATACTATGCAGGCAGCCTGTTGCTGATCAGCCTGATTGCTAGCGCCATGTGCCACAGAACAAAAAGCAACCGCTGGTGTGCTACTGCTTATGAGTTTGCCTGGTGGCACGTCACTGCTGCAGGTTGAAGTGTGTTAGACCCCGTTTTTATCGTGTATCGCGACACAGTGTTTTGCTCGAGACACGGTATCGAGATACAGGGTCGCGTTTCTGCATGTATCGCGACACCCTCGACCCCGTGTCTGCCCGACCTGTATCTCGGTCAGCCCAAGGGGGTACCCCATGGCCGTGTCTCGCTGTGTCGCGATGTTATTTACGCTCAGCATGCATGGATCACCTCCACAAGCCAGGACTAGACTATTTCTGCCTTCAATACTACACACTGAGGTCTAGATCGAGTCCAAACGCACAAATCCGGTTGTGTTGCGATACTGCGTGAGACACAACGTAGAAACGCGATACTGTGTCTGGGTGTATATCAAAGTGTGTTTCATCTTTTGCGACACGCGGCACATGTGCAGATACGGTGTCACGTAGAAACGGGCTCTTACTTGTGCATCATTTGGCCTGTTTATCTTCTGCAGGCTGTCCATTATCAATGCCACTGCTGTCTTGGCGCCACAGTATCTCAGTTGTGCCACATAGTATGATTTGGCACTACATGCTCAAGATAACATTAGCATGCAGTACATTGTGTGTTCGGCGTAGCACATATCCGTGCCTTTCTGGACAGGAAGCCGATGTGAGCAGGTGCCTGCCGGGCTGCAGGAGGTCCGACAACTTGAGTGGCGGGAAATCTGATTGGACCGTTTGAAATTCTTGTAAACGTGTTATCGATCCACACTTCGAACCGGTCGATTCAACTGACTAATGCTCATTCCAAGAGCTCGTATGAACGGAGCCTTCGATCTCGATTCGTCGATGTGTTTGCGAGCCCTGGCCGCAAGGGCTGCCAGGATGCCGCTAGCTGTCTTGCTAGCAAGAGAAGAGCTCAACTTGATGGTTGAATCATTGCGCACGGTCTGTGACTTGCATGAACACGCTACCCAGCGCTGTCATCGCACCACAATGTGGGCGACCGCTGCTGATCAGCAGATCATGATCCCCAGGAGTACCCCAGATATCACACAGCATCAAGCCTGTCATTGGGTGACTGGGCACACCCGGTGAGGGGCAGATTCTACCCCTTGTATACCGTACCAGCCACATGTCAGCTGTATCCATCTGCAGCAAGTCAGCCAGTTTGCAGGCCAGCAGCCTTGGATGCTTTTGACACTGGTACTCCATTGCCTGATGCCGAGCCTGGGAACGACAGCGCTGGCAGCGACATGATGCCAAAGTTGATGTGCGCACTCTGCTTGGCTGCTAAGAGGCCCAATTACAAATATAATTTCTCTCGTCATGAACACTAATTTGTATGACAAGGATACCAACGCTATAGGCTGTGTAACTAACTAACTAACTAAGAGGCCGTCTCCGGCTGTACATGTGCTGCCCTGCTCACTCGCAGTAGGCAGCAAGTTAGTTAGTTAGTTACACAGCCTACAATGTTGGTATCCTTGTCATACAAATTAGTGGTCATGAAGAGAGAGAAAAAATAGATTTGTAGCTGGGCATGCACTGGATTTCTGCTGCTATGGGGCCAAAACATAGGAGCCTGGTGAGTAGAGCTGGGGTATGGCTTTCTAAACGGGTTTTGAAGAACACCGACAATCCCAGACACTATTGGTCTCACCGAACTGACTATGTTTGGAGCCATAACACGGCCATGAGGGTGACAGCAATGAGGGTGACAGCTGCAGAGCCTCCTGCTCAGGGTTATCTTTATACCTGTCTGCTGGTGCGCCACTTTCATCCAGCTGTGTTGTTGTTTGAGTGCTGCATGTGATCTGCGCTGCTGCTGCTGCTCCAATGGCTGCTATGGAGCTTGATTTGTACTTGCTAGTGCCAGTCAATGCTTGTAGCTGTGCTTGCGCATTGCTGCTGTGTCACTTGTGCCACATCTGCTGCTCAACGCCCAGGATGCGCAGCTCCTGCACGGCCAGCAAGCACAAACAGCAAGTGAGCTTGCATGCAAGAGAAGCAGAAGAAGCTGTGCTTTTCTTGCCATGATCAAAGACAACAAGGGTTTGCCTGCTTGGGTACAGGTATGGCATGCTGTACCTGCACAACTTGAACGGCCTGGTAGCTGCGTAGTGTAGCATGGCTATCATCAGTGCAGCAGTTGCAGCCTGCAAGTTGCGCATTTATAACGGCCCATCCAAGGACTTGGTGGTACCGCTAGTGTGTGACAGGTGACACCTGCCCGGCAGGTGGCATCTGTCTAGCGGCAGGTGCAATGTCGACGACAGTTCATTAAGGATCATTGTAGCAGTTGGCAACGTATGGCTAAGGAATCCACAGGAGGCCTGCCCCGAAGGAATGTGGATGGCTATAAAGGCTGAGGGCCTGATAGCCGGCTCTATCCAATTAGTCGAGCACTATGATGTTGAGTATATTGGTAACAATACAGTCAGTGTTGATACCGAGTTATCTGGCCCACCTGCTACTTAGCAGGCGGGCGGTCCAGTGAGTATATAGTCTAAGTCTAACGCTGAGTCGTTATAGCATTGCAGGGCCAACCCACCTGGAAGCCCTGCCTGACATCTTGGGAGTCCCTGACTGTTGGCTGCTTGTCCATCCTGCTGTGCCACTGCTCTGCTCGGGCAACAGACACCTGCACCCACACCCACACCCACAAAGCCAGACTTTGACCAGCGGCTTCAAGCAAGGCTGCTGAGTCAGCAGTTTGCCCGCTGCTGCCATAGGGCCCAAGTGCTGCAGACATGCTGTGCCAAATGCACATAGGACTGGCATCATCACTAGGAGCATATGATAACAGATCTGATCATTACAGCCAATGGCAATCTGGATGGCGTGCGCATTGCACTCTGCAGGTAGATTATGCAACATTGCATGCATGCACTCTGGCAAACCAGTTTCTTCAAATGAGTTCAGACTGTTGTCAGAGCAGAGTCAGGCTTGGTTCAGACCCGGTCTGCGGCACTGCCTGGGTCTGAACCATGCGGCAATGACTGTGGCTAGCCTGCTTGCCTGAGGCTCCGCGGCAGTTCCATCCCTAAATGCTCTGCCCCACAGGAAGGCTAGGTAGGCATGCTGCAGCTGCAGCTCGGCTGCCTCCTCAGCTGACAGCAGTGAAGGCACCCAATGATCACAGCCAATGACATTCTGGATGGCATGCACACTGCTTTCTGCAGCCTGCATCTAGTAGATGAGGTGCAAAGTTGCAGAAAAGTGACTGTGACCAGCCTGGTTACCTGAAGCTCCACTCCCATTAGTGCTGCTCTGCCCCACAGGTAGGCCAAGTAAGCCTGCTGCAGCTGCAGCTCGGCCGCTTCCTCAGCTGACAGCAGGGAAGGCAACCACGCAAACCCAGTGCTCTGCTGAGGAAGCGGATGCAGGCAACAGCAGGCACAGAGGGTGAAAGCCTGAGACCTGAGCTCAAACTTGGTTGCTACATAGAGGTGCAGTATGACCACATGTGTTGTGGGCGACACAGCACCAGGATGGCGGGGATATTGTTAGAGCTAGCAGTACATGACAAAACCAAGCAATTTGCGCTGCTTGCAGCAAGCAGGGCCAACACCAGGAGCTCTGCACAGCACGTTGCTGCAGCCGTCATTCACCTGGGAGGCTGGCGGCAGCTGCAGCGGCGTTCGCCGTGCTGCTGTCTGCTGCGACAGCACTGCCAGCACCGCTGCCTCCACTCCCAGCTCCTGCAGCTGCCTGGCACCCCGCTCAATGCCCACGAGGTCAGCAGCAGTGGCCTGACAACTGCAGCGACACAGCAGCAACAGCAGCAGCAATCGCAAGAAGCAGGTAGCGCTTGCTGTGGTGTATGTGCCAAAGAATCGGTTTCCACAGTACCAACGCCTATCCAGTCACTGACTTGACTCATTGACAGCTTGAAACCGGCAGAGTTATGCTGAGGTTGCCGCTGCAGCAGCTGCCAATGTCCAGGTACAACCCGCTGTCCCACCTGGCCATGCACAGCCCGGTTGCACCCTCTGACAGCCAGCCGGGTACACTTGTGAACATGCTGCTGCTGCTGCTGTCATCCCCGCGCAAAGCTTGCTCCTGCAGTACACAGTGCAAGGGCAATGCTGTTGACAGTAGTGCTAGGGCCGAAAGGTATGCAGATTAAGCAGCTACTTATCTCAACCATGACGGCCATGACAAGGCATGCAGAGTGCAGCGCATACCGCATGCATTGTCTCAAGGAATAGGTGCGGTGTGCCACACCTACGGTAGGCATGTCGCAATGGTAGGAGGTATGGAGGCGCATGAGGCTTCCTCATTGTGTCACACGCCCCTTATGTTGCGCGGGTGTCAGGTGTGAACACACCCCGCGTAGCTCAGTCACTCATTCATGCCGCACCTTGAGTTGCTGCAGGGCTGTGCAGACATGCTGCGCTGACTCAGCAATGGCACTGACTGGTGGCGCGAGAGTGCGCCAGTAGGCGGCTCTGCTAGCAGCAACTTCTGGATACAGGCCAAACTGCTGCGCAAGCTCCTGCAAATACACAATAGAGCACGTGTTGGGCCCCGCGTCACCAGTTGTGTGACTGGCGTGCAAGTACACCTATTCTGTGACTGGCGTGTAGGTACGTGTTGGGCCCTGCTTCACCAGTTGTACATGCCTCAGGCAACGATGTGAGTCGTACCAACTGGTGCAAGGCATCGCAGGCAACAGACCACACTACTAGCTCATGGCCTAGTCATGCCATGCACGCGAGCAGCCGTGCAGCTGGCCTGCAACTGCGGCCAATGCAGATGTGCTTGCGCAAACGCCCGCCAGCCACATGCATCTCAGCGATGTCGCTCCTCAGGCACCAACGGTTGCAAGCTGCTCGAGCTGCAGCTGCGTACTCGCTTGCCCATTCTCTCCCTGCCGCTGCTGCTGCTGCTGCTGCAGCAGCTGCTGCTACACAGGCACAAATCGGGCTGCAATGCCACCGAGCTGATGATGCACCATGCTCACCCAGTAATGTGCCAGCCATGCGCACTGCAACGCTGCTGCCTTGCTGCAGCAGCTGCTGCTGCTACACAAGCACCATTCAGCCTGCAATGCTATTGAGCAAGTAAAGCGCCAGGCTCACCCAGTAGTGTGCCAGCCAAGCGCACTGCAGCGCTGCTGCCTCCCGCTCATCAGGCTGCAGCAGCACCTCCTGCAGCGTGGCGCGTATGCACTCCTGCGCGCTGGCCTTTTGCGTGTCTGCGTCCTGCAAGGCATCTCTGAGGCTGCTCAGCTCCTGCTCATGGCCTAATGAACACGACCGTGAGTGCAGCTGCTGCCTGCAGGACATGCGCCACATGCCACAGGTCAAGGTCCAGCACGCAGCTTTCAGGAAGTGGTTGTTGTATCGTTTGCAAAAAGGCTAGTACTGTACGCAGGCCTACCCAGTACATTGCCAGCTGTCGCATGTTGAGCTTTCACTGCTGCTCCCAGCATCACTGCAGTACATTAACAGCCATGCACTGAAGGGGCTACATACTGTACCTGGCCCATTTTATACGCACCTGTTTCGTTGGCCGAGCTGCCCCTCTGCCAGCTGCAGGCGCGCCCAGTACATTGCCAGCTGTCCCATGTTCAACTTCTTCACTGCTGCTCCTAGCACGCACTGCAGTATATCTACAGCCATGCACTGAAGGAACTACCTATCACACCTGGCCCCTGAACATGGCCCCTGAACATGGCCCCTGAACGCAGTGCGCACCTGTTTCGCTGGCCAAGCTGCCCCTCTGCCAGCTGCAGTGGCCTCTACTCTCGTACTGTGGCCGCTTCACCATGTTTGGTGTCACAGGCACGGGGTAGCTGTCAGGTGCTAGCGGATGACTAGTGCTTGGCTCGCTACTGACAGCCTGTCATTTTCTGCGCACCTATTTCGCTGGCCGAGCTGCCCCTCTGCCAGCTGCAGGCGTGCGGCCAGGTCAGCGTTGTGGCCCCGCAGCAGCTCCAGCTCAGCACGCAGCAGCGCGTTCTCCTTGGTGGGGCCTGTGCGTTGCTGCAGCCATGAGGATACGTGCGCACAACAGCAGATCCCGCGGTGGTCAGGTGGTTGCCACTGGCAGTGTGCGCTGGCAGCAACTTGTAACTGTTGGTGCTGGTGGTGTGCGCAGCAGCTGCCTTTCAGCTGTGGCTGGCACCTACTGGTGCTGACTTATACAGTGCCACGCTGCACAAAACACCCAACTGGTCGTCACAGCGACGCAGACAGCACACGAGGATGGCCATGTCCATACACCTGCGCTGCCTGAGGCCAGCAGCGGCCGCTGCAGCAGCGCTTTACCTCACGACGCTCACCTGCAGATCCGACTTGATGCTGAATGACCTGAAGTTGGCTGACAGCTCCCCACTCAGGGCTCTGCTGCTGCCGCTGTCGTGTTCAGGCGCGGCCTGCAGGTATGAGTGCAGCGGTTACCAAGTCACTCAGTGCAACTGGGCTGATTGCAAGCCCGCGCTGCTGCTGCAGCAGAGTCGAGGAACAAAAGACATGTACGACATAAACAAGCCTTTCAAACCCATTTTTTGGCACATGCTGCAGCAACACACCTTCCCGGCCTCACATGGCCTGCGGCCAATGGCTGCCTGCATGTTCTCCTTGAGCAAGCCTATGGCTGCGTATGATGATCCTGCAAGCTCACCGCAAGCAGGCAATAGAACATTAAGTTGTGATGAAGTGCGCAACAGAACATGCGCGCAGCCAGGCAGCACACTACGTAGCTTGCACACTGTGACTTTGCGAAAAGTCACCTGGCTTGCTGGCCTTGCTGCGCCCTGCGCTTCTGCCTCCACCAGACTCTGGATCGGATACATCACTCATGCTGCCCTGCATTCTGTGTCAAAAGAGTGCTGAGGGCTTGCCAGGCCACTGGGCCAGGCTGCCAGGCTGGTGCCTCAGGCAGGCAGCTGTGTGCTGACTTGGTGCTTCAGTTGACTGCTAGCAGCAGCGCTTGTCAAGCCTCTGACGCACAAAATACTGCACCAAATCACATAATAATATCATATACGGCGCTGCACTGCTTGCGTGAAGCCCTATGATTGAGAAAAGTGAGGGGATGTTCCGTCTGCAAGCGATGCGTGCACAATGATGTAGACGCCGTGTTCATCAACCTGTAACTTGCCATTATTGTTTCTCACGGAGTTTCTCACGTTACGTACGTTGTGTGAGCGGGTAACAACTGACGAGTCAAGTAACTTTTGGTGTGCTGAGCATACCAAGTGTATGTTGCCTGCTACCCTACTGATCGCGGCCGCTTACCGTATTACTAGTGTCATTCTGAGCAGCTTTACTGTCAAGGAGTGGACAGTAACTGCGAAGCCCGCACCACGTGCTTGATTCCGTTCCAACCAACGCTCATTGTCGTCTTCTCACGATGCGGAAAACGATCCTGGCGTTGCTGGTAGCCTGCACGTTGCTAGCAGGTGCCGTGGCCAGGCCGAACCCACCCAGCAGCGAGGAGGAGAAGCAAGTGCAGAGTCTTGTAGCCAAGGCAAAGCAGTCTGGCTACAAGAACCTAGAGCCAATCATCGGTATCCTTACACAGCCATGCAGCGACTGCCCGGGCAGGTACAGGCGTGCTTGGAGCTGGCCAGGCTATGACCACGTGAAAAGTAGCTGCAGAGCGGGCTGATGGTGCTGATCACACGTTCTGCAGGTCCTACATCGGTGCTAGCTACGTCAAATGGGTAGAGGCTGCTGGAGGTCGTGTGGTTCCTATCAGGTGAGCAGGCAGCTCCAGCGGTGCAGCCGCAGGTTTGTTACTGCAGCTGCAGTGGCAGTACACAGGGGACGCTGACGTTTGTGGTGCCATCGCAGGTTCTATGCTTCAGACAAGGAGCTCTACAGGCTGTTCAAGTCTGTGAATGGCTTGGTGCTGCCGGTAAGTAGCAATCAACAGCAGCAGCAGCAGCAGCCAGCTGTGTGTGGCGCTTGCAGGACTAGAATGCTGCATGCGCCCATGCATGCTTTGGAGACGCTGTACTTGCTGTGACCTCGATATCCTGCGTTTCAAGCAGATCCTTCACCTTGCAAGCAGTTCCAGCACCCGCGCAACTCAAGTCAGTTCAAAAGCACTCATATGAGTCATCATCTTGTCAGCATGTTCTTGTCATGGCTATGCTGCAAGAACCGCGGCGCTTTCCATTCTGCATCTCCTGCTGCTGATGCCATCAAACCATCTGTCTACTGCTTGCCACAACAACTGCGACATCTGTCTACTGCTTTCCTCAAAACCTGCAGGGTGGCCTCACATGGCTGTGGCTGGATGCTCCGTATGTGATCACAGCTCGCAAGCTGTTCAACTGGGCAGTGGAGGAGAATGACAAGGGCAACCCCTTCCCAGTAAGTAACACAGCAACTAGTGCTACAGCGTTGCCCGCAGCTGCTGCAACATCAGCCGTCACATCGAGCATGTCTACGAGCGCTATTCCTTATGCCGACAGCACCTGCATCAGCTCAACGCTGCTGCGCATGTTTATTACTGAAGCATGTCCAGCTGTGGCAACACTCAAGCAGATAATGGTGTCCGGCTTCCCCACATCGCAGCATCTGCAAACTCTTTTGCCGCGCCTAATGCCTTTCATTGAAGTAGTGCACCTGCGCGAGCTTTCAGCGGCTGCACATTCGAGCATACCTGCTGCCCTGCCTGCAGCAAGCCTGTCACTTCCTCCATCACTGCTCATCTATCGTTTTTATGTGCCTCAGCACACCTCGTCACGCCTCATCACAACAGAACCATGCACGCGTCTAGTTTCTGCTTTTCCATCGTTTTCTCCGAATCATCACATCTCATCACAACAGATCCACGGCACCTGCATGGGCTTCCAGTTGCATCTTTGCATGTTGTCAGTAACGCTTGCTGGGTGGATCTGATGTGACCTTTGTTTGTATGGCGTGTGACCTGCGTACCCACCTTCTGTCGTGCTTGCCGTCCGTTAACGACAGATCCACGGCACGTGCCTGGGCTTCCAGCTGCTGCACATCCTGGTCTCTAACGTGAGCCGCAACGACCTGCTGGTGGAGACCGACAGCGTGTCACACCCCACCACGCTGATGTGGCCAGCAGACGGCGTGGAGAAGAGCAGCCACATGTTCGGGACACTGCCGGTGAGTGGTGCTGTACCAGTAGCTGTGGCCAGTCACATAGATATGTCTGCTTTTATAGTGCAGTCGCATGTTTGGGACGCTACCGGTGAGTCATGCTGCGTTCACGGCAGCAGCAGCAACAGCAGCGGCAGCAGCAGCCAGTGTGTTGGGGACGGGAATGGATGGGATTGGGGACGGGAATGGATGGGATCGAGGGGCAGTGATGTATGCAGGGTATGGGTGGGCAGCAGGAGCAGGGAGGTGTGTCGGCAGATTGGCGTGTCATGCGCACGGACGAGCTGTGCACGGCCGTTGGCCTGCCGCACATGGTGACTACTTATACCCCTGGTTTCTCCCACTCCGCTTGTATGTTGCGCTCACTCTAGCACACGTGCTGTCCTGCAAACCGCTTGTTTTACACACAGGACGACCTCCACACCAAGCTGGCAGACCCCAGCCTGAACATTGCACTGCAGAACCACGAGTATGGCATGCCTCCTGAGTTCTACCAGCGCTGGCCGGTGCTGTCCCAGTGGTACAACATTCTGTCCACCAGCAAGGACAGGAACGGGCTGGAGTACATCAGCACAATGGAGGGCAAGAAGTACCCCTTCACCGGTGGGCGCCTGTGTATATTGGTTTTGTGTTGTGTTACACGCAAGCCAGCCTGTGAAATATGATAGCATGGTGCTGTTTGTATGGCTGGTGTTGATTTAGGTGTTTCTATTGCTGCGGGCAGCAAGGCGCGCTGGTTTATGAGCTAGGCGGGTTTAAGTTTTGTGGGCTTGCAGTGCTTGGTGCAGGGTTGTAATACTGCAGATCTGCTGTCCACCAGCAAGGGCCGGAGCCGGCTGGAGTACATAAGCACTGCAAGAAGTACCGTTTACTATTGAGTAGATGTAGGTGCTGAAAGCGAGTTGGGCTGCAGAAATCCATCAAAGAGTTTGGCACGGCAGAGATCTTACTTGCCCTGCACGCGCAAGTAACTCTTTGCCCCTTTTTATGCAACTTTTCGTGCTATCACACACAACTCTGATGCTGGCATCTGACACTGGATGCGCATCTGATTATGAGAATTTGACGGCACTGTTGGACGTGGGTCCAGGGCTCACTGGAGTGATCCTTGCAACCCACGTCCAACAGTGCTGTCAAAGTTGCTCTACGCTTTTCTGAACAATTTGCACGCACCCAACAGCACCCTGAGAAGCCCACCAATAAACATATGGCATGGCGGCAATCCCCCACACCTTGCACGCGCAACCACCACTGTGCCGTCTTTCATCCCACTGATTATGCAACTACATAGGGCACTGATGTCGGCGTCTGTCACTCGGCACGCATCTATTGATCTGTATAACAATACCGTTATGCAGGCACACAATGGCACCCTGAGAAGCCCACCAGCGAGTTTGGCATGGCAGAGACCCCCCACACCCACCTTGCATGCGCAATGTACTCCTGTGCCCTTTTCATGCAACTTTCAATGCCATCACAAAGGGCACCGATGTTGGCAGCTGACACTGGACTCGCATCTGTTGATTGATCTGAATGAACACAACACAACTTGTTCTGCAGGCATCCAGTGGCACCCTGAAAAGCCCACCAGCGAGTTGGCATGGCGGAGATCCCCCACACCTTGGACGCGCAACCACCTCTTCGCCTTGTTTATGCAACTGATCATGCATTAACACAGGGCACTGATGTTGGCATCTGGCACTGGACGCGCATCTGTTCATACCGCATTGATCTGTATATAACTCCTGTTCTGCAGGCACCCAGTGGCACCCTGAGAAGCCCACCAGTGAGTTTGGCATGGCAGAGATCCCCCACACCCTAGACGGTGTGCGCGTGGGGCAGCATGTGGCCAACTACTTCATCGATACAGCACGCTACAGCAGCCACAAGCCTGAGAGCAATGAGGAGGAGCTGGCGATGCTCATTTACAGCACGCCACCTGTGTTCAGTGCTCGCTTTGAGGTAAGAGGTGGTGGTGGTATTTGAAACGCAGGTTTGGGTTGTTGCTCACTTGATAGCTGCCGTGCTGCAACATGGGGGCTTGCTTTGCAGCAGTGAAAGGTCTGTGGCTTGTACACAGTGCACCTCTCGGCTAGTGCTGCTGTGCTTGTGTTCCCATGCTGCATTGCTCTACACTCATTACTGTGCGCTGCTGCTGCTGCTGCTATCAGACCATGGCCGAGGACAACTATGACGGGCCTTACATGACCTACTACTTTGACAAGGTACGTTTGGTGCTGGGCTGCTTTGGCCTTGGCCTGATATGCTTCCCTGATTCCTGTGGTGGCCTTTACTCCCTGCTAGTGTTGTTTGTCAGAGGATGGGCCTTGCTACTCCTGGTTGTTAGTCTTCTTTGTCGCTAGTCTGCCAGCTACCAGTCTCTTTCTGCTAGTCTTCTTTGCTGCCAGCAATAGTCCAGTTGCAAGCACTAATCATGCATCTCTTCACAACCATCCTCTGTGTCTTGTTTGTTTCATTTTCAATTTGCACTGCTGCACACAGAATGCCACATTGCAGTGCTTCTTCTTCATGCTGAATGGGAGTTGTGCTGTTGTTGTGTGTCCTGCAGAAGACGCACCCTCCCAGCGGTCCCGATGATGATCTGTGTTATGTTTGTTCCTTGGTACCGCACTGCTGCACACACAATGCCGCATTGCAGTGCTCCGTCACGCTAAATAGAGTTGTGCTGTTGTTTGTCCTGCAGAAGACGCACCCTCCCAGCGGTCCAGATGATGATGAGCACGAAGGCGGCGGCGACCCTGACAGTGCAAACAGCAATGCAGCAGCAGCACGCCACAGGCTGCAGCGGCCGGACGTGCGCATGAGCAGCAAGCGCCGCAGCCAGCAGGTTGTGATCGCATGAGCATATGAGCAGGTACAAACATTATGGAGTGAACATGGGACAACAGTGCCGGCACTGGTGCAGCAATTGCTGCGGTTGGTGGTTGTTGGTGTATGACACCAGCGGCTGGACTGCCGCGTCTTGATTGCCAAATGCAGCAGTGCAAATGCATCAGCAAGCAGCGCAGTCAGCAGGTAGTGACCGTGTGAGTTTGGATTGCCACTGGCAAAAGCTTGGAGCTTACGACGGCCTTTCAAGGTGATGGTTCGGAACAGCAGCTGCTGCAGCAACTGTTGGGTTTGGTGGTGTCTGGTCCCGATGATGATGAGCACGAAGGTGGCGGCGATCCTGACAGCGCAAACGGCAATGCAGCATCAGCAGCAGCGCGCCACAGGCTGCAGCGGCCGGACGTGCGCATGAGCAGCAAGTGCCGCAGCCAGCAGGTTGTGATTGCATGAGCAGTTGTAACCATAATGGATCGAACCTCGGACAACAGTCAGCCCTCGTGCAGCAATTGCTGCGGTCGGTGATTGGTGGTGTTGCAAACCAGCGGCTGGACTGCCGCGTGGTGATTGCCAATTGCAGCAGTGCAAATGGCATCAGCAAGCAGCGCAGTCAGCAGGTAGTGACAGCTTGATTAAAATGCCATGTGCTCAGGACGGCAGTCCAAGGTGGTGGATCGGAACAGCAGCTGCTGCAGCAACTGCTTGGTTGTGTTGTGTGTTTGATTTGTGGTTTCTGGTGCTACTAGCGCTTTCCTGTGGACTGGTCTGTGCTGCCTTGCATTGTGGCACTTGTCTTGCGCTACCGTGGTATAAGGGTGCATGCGATATGTAGTGGATTGCATGCTTGTATGTAACGCATGCAGCAATTGGGTTGGGGTGTCACGGGATCGAAATCCCGGAGATCCCGGAGTTCTTGATGTTAGATGGCAGCAGCTGCCAACAAAGATCAAGAACTTCTACGGGATTTCCATTCGATGGTTGGGGCCCAACCCAATTCCTGCATGCGTTACATACAAGCATGCGATCCTATACAAGTGGGTCTCTCATAAAGCTGCAAGGCGGGTTCGTAGATTACGCTGGGTGCTGCACTGCATATGGTGAAAGATACTCTCTTTCACCATATAGTATGAGCCTCGGAGGCTCCGATTTCAATTCCATGAGGGGGTAACGGTCACAGCGGTCTCAACGTATGATACTTTCGTTTACACACAAGTCCCAGCAGAAACTGTGTTATAGCCTGGCTCAACAGACCTTCCGAAACCCCATCAGGCAGCAGCCACCGAACAAATACTGTGCAAGAACAATGGACATGCAGCCAAGCTCAAATAGACAATAAACAATGAAGGGGATACTCCTTGTGCGATCTCTGCATACCAGCCAGCCGACATCCAGCCAAAACCAAGCATCATGCCCGACGGCGTCGAAGCGTCAACACCCAAGATTCAGCAGCAGCATAGGATATGCAGGATGGCCTGTGTTGCCAACAAGACACATGGCATGTCGAGTCTGCTGCTGCAGTGACACCCATCGCACAAGGTATTGTTCCAACGGACTGAAAAATCATCCTGTGCATCCACCATCTGTTGCTGTGCAGTGCTGCAGTAAAACACAGCCGCTGCCGCCAAAAAGAGAAGAACATGCACGCACACGCAATGTACAAGATCCAATCGTCAACAGAACGCATCACCAATGATGCTGTGTTGTCCTGCAGTAGCCATCGTCCCTTACTCTGCAACAGCTGCAAATCAGTGGCGGTGGTGCCGCAGCTGTGCAAATGCAGTGCTGATGCTGCACCACACTTGCAAGGCCACAAGCGCGGCGCAGCCGAATGCTCCAACAGCACATGGGAAGACTGCTGTCGACAACTGCCGTTGGCCGCTGATTCCCTGTGCACACCCTACGTTGCTAGCACGAGGCCTGAAACAGTGCTGGCACCTGCTCAGAACCAGGCTTCACAACAAGAGGACAACCACCCGTGCGCACTTCACATCGAATCCTGTGTGCAAAACAGTATGCTCGGGATTGTGGTTACGGGCGCTCCCAGCTGTCCAGCATAACCTGAAATCATCACCTACTGCTTGCATAGCTGACGCATCCACAATTCACAATGTGAGCACGACGCAGCAAACTACAACACAGTGTTTAGACTGTAACAGGCAGCAACATCCACACAGACACTCAAGAGCGAAGGGCGCCAGCGTTGCAACCCCCTGCCACAGCTGTGTGGATCCCAAGCCCTGCCCTATCCTGTGTACCTGTGAGTAAAATCACATGCATGCTGGATGCCAGCCAACGGCACTCAAGATCATCTGATGCTTCGGACATCTGGGCATCTCAACCGACATAGAAAATCTAACAGTCTTGATCAACCGCAGGAGTGTAGCATTATGCATCACTAGCATGTCACATCAAACAACCACAAGGGGGGTTTGACCAGCCAGGTTTCACATCCCCTTACTGCTCGCAGATCTGTTGCGCATGCAAGCAAGCAGCACGTGGACTGCACTGTACAGCAACTCCGGTGACACTGGTGACACAGCGTGCAAAGCCACGGAAGTTCACACAGAAGTTTGACCTGCACACCAAACAGGACGCTGCAAGCAGGGTCACCCCCGACTTAGCGCTGTACAATCACTGTGTGTGTTGAACAGCAGATCCCGTTGCAGAAGATATGGCAGATACAAGAGTATTGGCCTGTGGGTGCCACACCAGAAGACGAGGATGCAATTGCAAGCACAGCGCCCAAAATGCACTGCCCATAACATACTTACAGGTAAGAATAGCCACGTGCCCTCTCTGCTGTGTGGTGCATGGCAGAGCGCGCTGTTCTATGTGCTTCGTGCTTCAAAATCTCGATGCTGCACAATCCATTTCCTACGCACCCAGAATGGCAGTGTCCCCGTGCTGTTGTACCCTCTCAATGCAGGCACAGGAGGCCAAGTCGGCCCGCCAAACAAAACCCCGCACAAACATGGCTTTGCAAACATGCAGTCCGCATCAAAACCAAAGAGAACGTTGCGTCCTTCTCGTCCGCAAGACCATTCGCCGCGCCGCTGCCAAACACACGAAAGACGCCAGATGCAGCTGTCAGTTGCACAATGTATCAAAGTGACAGCTACGGTGCAAGCCACCTCTCCTTCAGCTGAAGCATACGGCGCAGCAGAGGGCAGCCAACCCTCATGCACTGCAGCTGCAGCAGAGCTGTGGTCTGTTGTGGATCGGAACAGTACACCTAGCCGCTGCATCGCCCTTGGTGCTGAAAAAGTGCAATGTTGCGATGCCAAGTGCTGAGAAAGAGACAGCTAACCAAGCAGGCTGAAGCAGGGCACCAGCTCTGCAAGCTTGCAACTAAACAAGCGCCCGTATGTGCAAGCAAGCCCACTTGGTAATGAAGATGTGTGTCGGGAAAGAGCACCCACCAACCCATCAATCGGTTGCCGTCCCTGCTGTTGCTGTGGGTACACGTGTAGCACCCGCTGCAGCATGGACGAACACAACATGCTGCATTACACAGCCACAAGCTCTGGCTGCTTCTCAGCAACAGCATCAGCTGCTGCAGCTGCTGGCTCCTCTTCCGCTGCTGCTGCTGCTGTTGTTTGAGCCTCTGTCTCTGCAGGTGCTGCGGCTGCCTCATCTGCAGCAGCAGCAGCCGCTGCCGGTGCGTCATCACTAGCCGCTGCCCTTGGGCAATCCTGCGCTGCAGCAGCGGCATCAGCAGGCTGCTCTGCTGCTGCCTCACTATTGGCAGCCCCATCAGCTGCAGCTGCTTCTGCTGCTGGCTGCTCTGTACTGGCCCCATCTGCAGGCGCTGCTGCTGCTGCATCTGCTGGTGTCACCGTGCCATTCTCCTGAACCGCCCTGGCATCATCACCTTTTTCTGCTGCTGCTGCTGCTGCTGCTGCTGCTGCTGCTGCTCCCCCCTCGTCACTTTCAGGCGCCGCACCCGCTGTCGGACTTGCGCCCTGCGCTGCTGCAGCTGCGCCAGCCTGCCTGTTCGCGCTCCCTGGCCGCTGTTGCCTGCCTCCGCGGGCCTCCTTATCTTCCTTTTCACCACGTACGGGTGTCTTGGAAGGTGACACGCGTAGCGGCAGCGAGCCGAGCAGCGCTCCGCTGCAGTTGAGTGCTGCCATGGCTGCCTCTGCTTGGATGAACTCTATGAAGGCAATGCGGGTGGAGTGAGCCAAGTCACCCAGCAGCCTGATCTTGTTCACCTTGCCTGTTGGTGTTAAAAAGTGATGGCGGTTATGGCGAGAGCAGACAGCAGCAGGTACATGGTGAGGCGCTAGTGCACACGAACAACGCAAACAATAGTTAGGCCCTTGCCAAAGCCGACCAGTAGCACGATGTCATGCAACATACCTGTGACGACGACAAGCAACGGCAGCAGCATGCCTGGCGGGCCACCTGGCCCCCAACCAGTCCTGCACTGAAGCACTTGCCCTGCACTTGTCCTGCACTCAACCACTTGACCACTTGTCCTGCACTCAACCACTTGTCCTGCACTCAACCACTCACCGCACAGCTGCTCGAAGAAGTTTCGCACATCCTCGCGCTCCACTTTCTTGTCGATGTTGGCCACATACACCGTCCTGCAAGAATCAGCGCAGCAGACAGCACCAACGTGGGGTGGGGTGGCAGTGGGGTGGGGACGGGGGTAGGCGTGGGGGTGTCAGCATGATCATCACTGTCTCTGCTTCTCCTGGTACAACCATCATCATGCATCTTCTACACCTGGCTTGGATCAAGTGGTGTTCCCTTGTAGAGCATGACTATGCTGAACTCACCTGTAGTGCGCCTCTGCAGAAGGTACCAGCGCGCGTACCATACAAGCTTGAGTCACTTGTATGTGAGTGACATACAAGCTTGACTCACACACAATCACTGCCACATCAGCATCAGCACGTGCGGTTGGCCGACCACGCGCAGCAAGCAGCTGTAGCTGCGCAAGGCACCCAGGAGAGCAGCAGCGCATGGACTGCATGCACATCAATCAACCACACGTTCCAGCACCAGCCAGCGACCGGAAAGGAGACACAGTACAGTCCCCTGTCACTTCACACTGGGCTGCATGTGCCACGTCAGCATGTGCCACGTCAGCATGTGCCACGTCAGCATGCGCACCTGCTGCATCGCTCAAGCTCTTCATGGCTGCGTGGCATAAGCTCCTTGTTGACCGGCACGATGGCAGTCTTGCTGGGCAGCACGCGCAGCTGGCTGGTGCCCAGCGTGCAGCCCGTCTTGTTCAGCGCCTGCAGGCAGTGCGGCGAATGAATGAATGAGCTACGCGTAGTCTGTTCACACTTGACACCCGTGTAAGGTGAGGGAGAGGATTGCGTGACGATGAGGAAGACCTCACGCAGCATGGCGACAACACACGAGGCGGGGTGGATGAAAGCTAATTCAGTGGCTGCAGCGGGGCGGATTTGACTAATGTGCAATCAACGGCGAGGTGAATTCAACCGTATGCATCATGCAGCAGCAGTTAGCAGAGCGCCGATAGCTTGCTGTTAATGAGCCAAGGCATGCATGTGCTTGAAGGCGGTCTGCCGCGTGCAGCACACATATCCTTACACGCTGCCCTGCAAGCATACGTTGCCAGCCTAGCTATGCACATGCTGCCCTTCCAGAGCGTGCTCTGCAGCCCAAGCACTGTCCTGCAAGCAAGCACAGTGCCATCCTGCAGGTAAGCCACTTGCCTGCAACCGCCGTACTGCGCAGTGCACTGCACCAATTGCTGACCTAACATGCCCAAGCCCAACACAGCATACGAGCACAGGCAGCGTTGTTGACAGCAGCACCTCACCTCCTGTGCCCCCGCCTCCTCCAGAAACTCGATGAAGGCAAAGCGCATCGCGCTGTTGGGGTCCCCGCAGATGCGGCAGTCCATCACAGTGCCGCAGTCAGCAAAGAACGTCGCAAGCGACTCCTCAGTCACCTGCAGCAGTGAGGCACAGAACAGAATCCAGAATCCAGAGGGTTTCACTAGGAGTAACGTAGGTGTTACTGTAAAAGCTGCGATGATTCCTGCAGTGCTCACTGAACAGAAACATGGCCCTGCCACGGCATGGTGATCCACAGTCAGTGATACATGTGTTGCATAAACATCAGACTGCGGCTGCTATGCTGCTGTTTGACATCTACTTCAGCAGTGCTTACATACATGCAGATTGCTGCTTGGACGATGTGGCCTGCAGGGTAGCTGCAGTAAGCTTGCAGATGCAATTACTTGCAGGACATGCCAGCAAGCTGGCCTTGTTCAATCTGCTGGCCGCTAAAACCTGCAGGACATACTTGCAGAAACTGCTAGAAGCCTAAGCTGCTGTGACAAGGTGTTTTGCAGGGCAGCTGCAGTAAGCTTGCAGATGCAGCCACTTGCACATGCCGACAAACTGGCCTTGTTCAATCTGCTTGCCGCTAAAGCTTGCAGGACATGCTTGCAGGAACTGCTAGAACCCTAACTACCCACCTGCTGGTCAATGTAGCTGATGTACACGGTCCGCTTCACATTGTCTTCCAGCCCCCGCTGCACCTTCTTGCGCCGCTGCTGCTGCTGTTGCTGCTGACCCTGCCCAGGGCCAGGCTGGCGTTGGTCCTGCATGTGGCCCCCGCGGCCTTGCCCCCTGCCACGGCCCCCATCACGCGGCGGCCCCCCCATGCCCCCACCCTGTTGGTGGTGGTTGCCAGGCCTGCTGCCTGCATGGCCGTAAGGGCCGTTGCCGTTTAGCATCTGGTGTGGATGCCCGCCCATGCCTTGAGGCCCCATATGCTGCTGGCGCATCATTGGCTGCTGCTGCCCGCGCAATCCAGGCGCTGGGGGAGCATAGCCATAGCCGTATGTGCCAGGGGGAGGGCCTCGCTGCTGTGGACCGCCATAGTACTGTCCATGGCCAGGGGCGCCCAGCATCTGCTGCTGCTGTGGGTTGAGCATCAGGTTGCTCTCAATGCCCTGGGCCAGGTGTGCCACGCTTTCTTGCTCTCCTCCCTGCCAGCCATCTGCTGGAGCAATTCCAGCAGCGTGGTAGGCAGGAACAGGAGCAGGAGGCAGCCCGTAAGGCACATAAGGCATCGCTACTGCCGCGGGCATCCCGCGCATGCCATACGCTGGACCATTGTACTCCGGTACAAAGGGTCCAGTAATGTAAGCCTGCTGCTGCTGGTTGCTGCTGTTGCCCTGGTGAAATTGAGCCATGCCCGAAGCTTCCCTTTATTACTGACGCGAGCGCGAAGTGGTGTGTTACAGCCAGTACAGGCAAGCGATAACGTTTGATCAATCAGATCAAGTGCCAGCCAAAGCAAAGCCCCTATTGGGCCAGCGCGCTTCAGTGAGCTCAGGTGCGTGTTGGTCCAACGCCTGCTGATCAATACACTGATTTCCAAAATCCAAGACACGCAATTGGCGAGGCTAGGCACGGCACACGAGCTGCAACCACTGCCTGGTGTTCTGAGTTGGGTTTGCACACCCGGGATACTGATGAGCCGCAAGCTGTTGAGCAAAGCTCACAGCGGCTTTTAAAGCTGCAAACGTTGTCATTGGGATCAGCACGCAACTGTCGCAGCCAGCAGGCCGAGCATCGCAGGTTGAGCATCGACAGCAACCTGTCTGGTGAGCTGCACGTTGAAACTCGCGGATCAGACATCTGGTTATCATACCAGAGCTGCAAGTCAGAAGGAAAATCAGTTGTGCTGCGAGCAACGAAGCCAATGGAGGGGGATAAACGCGATGCGAAACGAAGGCGTCTATCGAGACCTACACGGAGCACTCCGAGCCCTGATTTTTCTCTGTGTTTCTTTGATTCGTGGCATGACAAGTTGCCTTCCGCTGCTGAACAGCTGTGTCTTGCACAGTGAACTGCAGCAAGAGGATCATCAGATGGCCAGTTGATGACCTTGCCAAGAGTCGCATCGCACAGCCGTACTGTCTTCAGGTTAAAGCTCGCTGAAACAAACATCTGATCAGCCCATCAAGCAGAACTCATGCGCGTCCATGCAGCAACCCACCTCGGAAGTTTTCTTAGCGGCATCAACAGCGCTCCACGCTGTGCCCAGAAGGCATCCCACATACGCAGTCGCAGACTTGACCGTAATATGAGGTGTTCCATGCATGCGTGCCTCAGGGACCCCTCTGCTGAAACGCTGCCGTTCCTCCCCCATGCCAACCCGCTGAGGCCCTCAAAAATTGGTGGCTGGCCTGCTGAGGGTCGCCTGTCCTGCTTTAACCACCCAGACAACCACAATCTACAGTCAGACAGAGCGCTGATACCTGGCCAGTACCCAAGTTGGCCCTCATACTGCCATAATGCCAGGCACAATGCCGCGCAAGCCATGCCATCAACATCAACTTTTTCCTGGAAGCACTTAGAAGCCTGACAAAGTTACAGCTGGCAGCAGATCCGCTTGCCAGTCACTTACAATGATCAACTTGGTACCACAACTCAAAAATTCACAGACAGTGACACCATGGATGCAAAAATGATTAGCACACCTTGAAAGTCATTGCATGGTGCAGGCATCTTGATCAACAACTACCTCAAGGGACCAACTGGCACTGCTGGCTGCAGCCTGCCCTGCAGGTTGGTTAGCAGTTGCCAACTGCTGGCAGCAGTAACCACCAGAGGCATTGGTCGCCTGACACGGCTCGTCCGCGTGACAGTGTTGCCAACTTTCTGAAAGAAATCTTTTAGTTTGGACATGAGCTTGCCCTACATCTGCCGGCCATAAGCAGGCCTACAGCAAGGAGCAAACCACAGCAACGCATGTTGCTGATGCTGGACGATGTGCATTGGTTATCGTAATCAAGTTGATGTGATAGGAAGCGTGTCGCATATATGAGGAGCTGCTGTGTGCATTTGAAAGTGCATGGCATGCACCTCTGCTTCGAACGCAGCTGCCAGCACAAGCTACCAACTCCTGCATTCCATGCCCGGCTAAAGTAGCCAGGAAGCACGCGCTGCTCTGTCACTGCAGGACAGAATTCATATTGCATGGCCTGGCACTGCTGCATTGCTGCAGCAACAATGACGAGCCTGCAACGCATGCTGTATTGATGTCGGTCTGGCTCCTGCAACAACTGCATTAAGCATGCAGCTGGTTATGCTGGTACCGTAAGCAACAAAACAATTCTATGTTGGAGCCGCAAGCAGCAACATATATCTTAACACTCACTGAGTGATGCAGCATGTCGCCCGCGGTACGCACTCTTTGTTCAGGCCGTATGGCCATGCTTCCAAACGGTTGTATCACTTCAAGTTGAAGATCGCGGCGTCACGCATCAGCTGCCAAGTGCAGTGCCATGCAGCTGCATCCAGCACCTCAGATGCGCCGCCTATGACAGCCACGCAGCTGACAGCTGACACCCCTATGCTGGAACTACCACCACCACCACCACCACCAGCAGCAGCAGCAGCACCAGCGTCACCACCACCAGCAGCAGCAAGTTTGGTGGTGGGGAGCTGCACTACCCAAGGTGCGTGCTGCTTCACTTTCCTGCCTGCTGCACTGCCTGATAACGCATCCAGCACAACTGCCAGCTGCTGCTGCTGCTGCTGCTGCTGCATCTCATGTGCTCCTGCACCAGCCCCAGCTGCTGCGCTGGGAACTGCCGCTCTGGCAGCTGCAGCAACATCACTGCCACCAACACCACCTGTTCCCCCTGCTGCTGCTGCTGCTGCTGAATGTGTCCAAGCTGGGAAAGCAGCAGGGTCAAGCAGCTGACCACCACCATCCAAATCCATACTGCTGCTGCTGCCGCTGCCACCACTGGCGTCACTATCACTGCTGCTGCTGCTGCTGCTGCTGTTTGCATGGCGTCGTTTCTTCTTCTTGCGGTGCTGCTTACTGGCGTGCCTTCTGCGCTTGTGTGCATGCTTCACACGAGTAGACGCATCACTGTCAGCTTCAGAACTGCCGCTGCTGCTGTCTTTGCGCCTATGCTTCTTCTTCTTCTTGCGCTTGTGTTTGCTGCGTTTCTCCTGTTTTGTCTTCCTGCTTGATTTTGGCTGCTCATCATCACTTTCATCATCATCAGCAGCAGCAGCAACAGACCCTCGCCGCAGGGGCTGCTTTGCTGGCTGCTCCATCTGCTGACGGTCAGCCTGGCCCCCAGTCTCTGCATCTGCTTGCTGCTGCTGCTGCCGCTGCTGCTGAGGCTGCTGCTTGCCTGTAATTGTCGCCTGTTGCTGCTGCTGAGGTGCAAGCTTACGGCTGCAGCCAAACCCTTGCAGCACACCGTTAGCTTCTGCAGGGCCGCCAGCTGCTGCCAGCAGCAGCTGCAGCCGCAGCAACCAGCCCACCAGCAGCAGCTGCAGCTGCTGATCTGGCCAGTCTGTTGCTGATGATGTCACAGCCTTCGCCAGCTGCTGTGCATCTACTGCTGCTGCTGCAGCTGCTGCTTGCTGTGCTGTGCTGACTCCTGCACTGTCAGCTGCTGCTGGCTGTGCTTGCGGCTGCTGCTGCTGTCCAAAGAGCTGCGCTGCTGCATTCACCAGCTGCAGCAGCTGCTCTGTCTCATCTTCCTGCTGCAGCAGCGTCAGCAGCTGCTGCCTACGGCAAGTCAATGCATTTGCCAACAGCAACTGCTCCAAGCTCCACTGCTGTACACTGGGACATAACACAAGCTCACTAAGGTGCTGCACACATGGCAGCTGACTAGCAGCAGCTGCTGCCGCAGGATCGATGGCTGCTGCGCATGCTGTCTTTGCTGCTGAGTCATTGTACCTAGCTTGCGCATCCAGCCAGTGCCATACACTGCCCAGCTGCTGATGATGATCATGCCTACTGCCCTTTGAGCCACTCCTCTGCACATCATGCCCCTGCTGCTGCTGTTGATACTGGGCCACCAGCCGTGCAAATGCCAGCAGCTGCTGCTCCTGCAGCAGCGGCAGCAGCCGGTTGCAGAGCAGCGTCCAGTCTGCTGCTGCTACGAAGCTGCTGATGTGCAGCCTGAGGGGTGCATGGCGGGAGGAGCGGGGCTCGTGCAGCAGCCGATGCAGCTCCTGAACAGAGAGACAGCAGACAGACATGCGTCAGCTCGGGGCCATCATGATGATCTACGCCTGGGTACCGCACCAACAGCAGGTGTTTGGCCAAGAACTGGGTACTGTCAAAGGGAGCAAGGGCAGCAGAGCTGGCTGTCCACTGCCATTGCTTCCGACATCTATTTCAAGCTACCTCGCACCTGCAGCACCAGATCTGGCTCCAAGTGCAGCCATTCACCGCTGCACACAAGCAAGACACAAGCTGGAACGCAACACACAAGCTGGCTATCCACTGCCATTGCTACCAATCCTATCTCACTCCAACTCGCACCTGTAGCACCAGATCAGGCTCCAAGTGCAGCCATTCACCGCTGCACACAAGCAAGACACAAGCTAGCAAGCAAAACACAAGCTGGCTATCCACTGCCATTGCTACCAATCCTATTTCACTCCATCTCGCACCTGTAGCACCAGATCAGGCTCCAAGTGCAGCCATTCACCGCTGCACACAAGCAAGACACAAGCTGGCAAGCAAAACACAAGCTGGCTATCCACTGCCATTGCTACCAATTCTATTTCACTCCATCTCGCACCTGCAGCACCAAATCAGGCTCCAAGTGCAGCCAGTCGCCGCTCTCGCAGCAGCGTGCCAGCTCCTCGCTTGTCCAGAAGTCAGGGCAGTGGCGTGCCAGGGCCAGCATGGTCTTGTCAATGTCCAGCTCAGCAAAGTAGTGCGGCTTGCCAGCAACAGCAATGGGAGCCTGCAGTCAAACACCCACAGCATTGAAGGGGTTGGACAAGGCAGCGAGAAACAACGCACAGCCAGGGGGAAGCCTCTAGGCACGGCCATACAATGCGTGCAGTGCAGCATGTGCGGAAACATCTCTGATAACACCTCACCTGGTCATGCTTGCCTGCCCACACCAGGTACTGCCACACCTCACTGCGGTGTGTCAGAGCATAATTCGCCAGCGCCCTTGCGCCATGCTTGAAATGCTGGATGCCTGCAAGTGAGAACTGCCCAAACCAGGCTGCTGCCGTTGACGGGGAAGCTGTGAGGCAGCTGCAGAGGAATAGAGAGTCCCTCGACAGCAGCTCTGCTACAGCAGATGGCTGTGTGTTGCAGAGCAGCTGCAGCAGCTGTAGTGCAGCTGGCTTGCAGGAAGCAATAGGGCTTAAGGCCTGCTGCTGCGGAGTTGATGCTAGCCTGCCGCCGTGCCTATTGCTGCTGCTGCCGTGGTATGACTTGTCGCTGCTGGAGTTAAAACTGTCATTTCTGTTACGTTGACTTTCAGAGCTGCTGGATGGCAAGCTGCAGGGGTCGAAGCAGGCCATGCGCAGTGCTTGCGCGCTGTGTTGCTGCTGGTGCTGCTGCTGGTGCTGTTCAGCCAAGGTGCTGATGAGCCATGCCTTGGCTTCGCCACGGTTGTTGACATCTTCCTGCGGATGATGCCAACAAAGCACAAGAGACAGCCGTATAAGTCATGTGGTGCGCTGGAGAGATCGCCAGGTATGAGCAGCTGTCAATGCCTCTGACGTGGATACCCCATGGGTATGCAGGGGGGTAAGTATAAGTGAGTGTCATGCTTGCTGGCAAAACAGGCTGCAAAGATGCGACAGCTGATACCATATGGTGACCATGGGTGCTGCTTGCTGCTCTCTGCGTTGCTGTGGCTGAGTGGTGTGCAGCGTGCTCTGCAAGCTTGAAGCATTCTGATGGCTACTCACCAACAAGGTGCGCTTTATAGCAGTCGATGCTGCTGCCAGAGCATGTACAACAGCATCCCCTGTGGCACCCTTGTCCATAGCTGCTGCATAGGGCCAGCCAGCAGCGTTTGGCAGCGAGTTACGGATCGGGTGTGATACTTACGCCGTCACCGTGGAGCATTCACTCTGAGTGTTTCGGTTCAAGACAGACAGAACACAGCCAAACCCTGTTCTGCTGTCAGAACAAGGTTGTAGTGCCAGAGGGGAGCACTGCTCAGCAGTGCTTCAAGCTGCATCGACGCAATCGTCGTGCGAAACTGTTATCAAGCTCTATGCTGACGCAGTTGAGGGGGACGGAGCTTCGCCGTCAACCAATAGTTGGGAGCCCCGGCCTTAGCTTTTTTATGCAGGGCGTCAGCATGCAGGTGAGTGTGACGGCCTACCACACGCCTATATTGTTGCAACTATACGCCTCAACGCAGCTTATAGTATACACACCGGCGCTACCCGCGAATACGGGTGAGTAAGGTGCTGCTGCTGCCTTCTGCCTGCCCTGCACTTGGCTGTGTTGCCTGCACATTGCAGGCTCAACAATCATTCCGTGACCTGCGTGGACTAGCCGTTGCGTTGGAGCACCCAGCACTCAGCACGCACGCCATGCTGCTGTGCGCAGCAGCGCGTGCCTGCAAGGCTTGGAGGGAGGCAGTACAGCAGTGCAGCCCCTGCAACACAGAGGTCCTCATAGACCTGGGCAACAGCAACCCAACCAGCAAAGCACTGAGTGCCATGCACCAGGATGCGCTAGGTGTGTGCATTTTGATCTATCGTGCCTATCAAGTGCTATCAAGGCAGACTTTTGTCGTGCTGTGTGTGTTGTTCTGTCAAATGATGCAGCTGGTCAGACTTGTTAACACGTAATGTTACAAACATGCCTGTCATATGAGCAAGCGATGTCAGCGTGCTGAGCTGCGGCACGCTTGCCAGGCAGTTGCCAGTTATTGATGCCATGCCTGCACTGCTAAGGCGCAGCTGCTGCAGGCTGCTAAGTCGCGCCAATGCTGCTGACACTGCTGCAGCATCAAGCGCGCCGCCACCCTCAAGCCCAAAGCTCAAGTCCAGCTGTGTCAAGCTGTGTGCTGGCAGCGCAGACAAGATGTCAACAGCTCCTGGCTTGGACAGGCAGCCGCTCCTGTAGCTGGTCATGCGCAGGCCCTGCTGCTGCTGCTGCCGCTGCTGCTGCTGCTGTCCTGCTAGTGCTCCTGCTGCGGCCGCTGCGCGCTGGGCTGCGGCGGCAGCTGCTGTCTGCATGGCTTCCTGCAAAAGCTCAAATGCTGTCCTGTAATGCTGGTGGCTGCAGTGAACTCCTGGTAACTGTTACAGATGCTGATGCTCCTCACAAGGCCTGCATGGGTGCGCAACCAGCTGCTGAAGCTGTGCAGTTGCGAAAGGCGGCGATGGAGGTCTATCACTACGTCTGTGTTGCAGGCGCTGCACTGCTGTACTGCCTCCCTCCAGGCCTTGCAGGCACGTGCTGCTGCGCACAGCACCTTGGGGTGCTTGCTAACTGATGGGTGCTCAAAACGATTACTAAGGCCAGCAGCTCGCTGGCTGTGTGTTGTAGCTGTTATTCAGCAGGCAGCAGCAGTAGAGCAAAATGATTAGGGTCACTGGTGTTGTTTACGAGCTGCAGGTGGGTTGTTGTGGGCGTGCATGAGGGCTGAAACAGTTTTTGCATTGTATATCACTGTTGTACGAATCCCACCTGCATGCTGACGTGCGGAGCAACACCCGGAAGCTCCTGTACAGCAGCTGTACTAGCGCTCCTTTACTCTGGCGCTGCGAACTCGTGTAAGACGTACTCAAAAAGTTCAGCACGGGTTGTACACTGTTGCTCAAAACACGCTGATTGATCGTGGCCTTCGATCACACCGAGACACAGCAGCAGGCTACAGCACACTGGACTTGCCACAGGGCACCCTGGTCTACACAGTTGCTATGAACAATGTCGTTGTGCCAGTCAAAGTACACAAGGCAGCTGTTACCCATGCATATAGGCGTCGTGTTGCCATGAACCTGCTGATGGTATGTCATTGACACGGTCAAACTAACACAGTGCCATAGATTGACTTCATCACAGCAGGTACCATATTCCCCAAACATAATTGATGGAACTTAATTTGCAAAAAATGCAACAAAACGCAGCATTTACATGTCTAGATGGGGCCCTGTCCACCCAGCAGCACCCATGATGGCTGAACATGCCATGATCATGCCAGTGCTTGCATCGAGGCATGCTTGCCTGAAGTGAGTGAAGTGACTTCAATCAGTGTTCAGGACAAAGCAATGATTGCAGGAAGACACACTTCGCCAAGAACTCACACTGTGGCATCGCTGCAAAGAATTCAGCGTATGCAGTACCCCACACAGCTGAAAGCAGCCCACCGCCCCCCCCCCCCGCGCCCCGCCACCTTGCGTTGTCCATGACAGACTCCCAATCAGTGCCACTCGCTCACTGCACTTCATACAGTGAAAGCTCTTCACCATAAACACTGACACATGTGCTGTACAGCATACCAAACATTGCAAATGACGCATCCTCGCTACTCATAAATAGTGGAAACAAGCTGCACTCGCTACATGTATCCTGCTACCTGCATGTACAAGCAACTGAATTCTGTACAGTGCACTGCTGTGAAGCACTTCAAAGATGTTCACTACCTGCAGCTGCATCAAACACTGCCTGCGGCCTATTCAAATAGATGACAAAATAGTCGTCAAGCAATTCAGGCTATGAGCTAAACAACTATCACTTCCGAATGCAGCTATCATGCGTGATCACGCACAACAATCAGCCCGTTTATTGTCACTGGCAACGTCAACGCAAAACCAGCGCATTCAATGCGTCGGACAGTGCTTGCGCAAGCAGTGCTACAACAGTTGCAGCAGGAAGCTGCTTGGATAGCTCCAGCAAACAGCCGAGCACTGTGCATCTGCCACCACGATCTGCTTTCATATTGGCAAAACCCAGCGCATAGGCGGTGCCTGCGCAAGCAGTGCTGCAACAGCGGGAGGCTGCTTGGACAGCATAAGCAACAAGCTGCTTGGACAGCCCAAGCAGCTAGCTGCACGCTGCACACTGTGCATTCTGGCACCACGATTCATCCAGTGCCACACCAGTGCCACTACAATGTTGACAAGTAGCGGACTCCGCACAGTGTGACTGCTGCGATGCAGGGGCATGCCACTAGTGCCAAGCCAGCAGCCCATCACTAGCACACAGACTGGTACCACATAACGAACGCGGTTGCTGTGCGTCCTCCACTAAACATCTGCTAATTACAGTTTGACCAACATTATCACACTGTGTTACCTGGATACAGCCTAACCATGTTGCACAGTAACACGCGCTGCACCGCAGTGCACCACTCGCGGTTCATAACGCTGCACAGTGGCACGTGCCGTGCCGCAGTACACCTCTAAAGTACCATCAACACCAACGCAGGACCGCAGCCAGTTGCAGACTGGCATCTGCGTCTGCTGGCACTGAGTGCACGTGCTAAGTGAGGGGCCTCCGGAGCATGCTGTGCAGGTGTTCAGCCTCCAACCGCATGTCTGGCAATCGCGCAACACCTGCAGCAGTGCATCAAGGTGAGCAGGGGTGCTGCAGATGGCGTTGTGAGCAGAGCAGCAGAGAACTGCTCTTCCAATGTTTGGAATGGCATGGGGCTTCTTGGATGGGTCACTGTCAGCAAGGCATGGCAGAGCAATGACAGCATACAGCATAGCTGGGTTGTGCATTGCCAGTGCTTCTTCTGCATCCTGTAGAGTAGCAAGCTGGCTGTGTGCCACACAGCAAAACAACGCCCTCACGTGCCAACAACGCCTGCAGTAACTGTTACAACTAACACTGTTATAACACCCACCTTCAGCCGCCTGCAGGAGCTGCAGTCGCCAAGCCTGCTCAGGACCTGCTGTGCCTCTTCACCAGCAACAGCTGCAAACAAACTGTCTGCAGCCTGCTGGATGAAGTTCAGCAGTGCTGCAAGGCGCTGCTGCGTGTCTCCAGTCTGCTGCATGACACGTTTGAGGCACTGTGCCCTTGGCGCGTGGCACCAAATGAACACCAAGTCCTGCTGCAGCTCGCTGGCGAGCTGCTGGATCCTGAGTGTAGCAGCAGCAGCACCACCAAAATAGCGATTATTCTGCTGTTATTCTGCATGTTGAGGTTCACGGATAGGCAAGGCTTAGAACCTGCAGCTGCGCAATTGCTGTGCCAGTACACATGCTCTGCTTTAAAATGTTATTGTACTCACAGGTTCCTTTGCCAGCCGCCTGGCTCAAAGAAAGCCTCCACAGCCACAGCCACATCTGCGCCGGGGTTCTCTGTCAGATATGTCCGCACATCCCGCAGCAGCTGCTGAAAAGCCTGTGGTGATGTGATGCTCCTGTTTTGGATCTCAGCGTTGCTGTAGATGATGGCAATGTCAGCGCAAGGAATGCAGCGGCCTTGCAGCAGAGGATGTGTGCGCCAGAGAGTGCTCCTGCTGCTGCCACTGACGCCACCCAAGCAGATTATCATTGTGGGAGGTTTAACAGCGATTCTACACAGCAATAAGCAGGCATGGTCGTGGAGCAGCAGCAGCAGGAGATAGCAACAGCAGGAAGCAGCAGTAGCAAAACAGGTCAGCAGTAGCAGGTCCCAGACAGGTCCCATCACGACCATCTGATCCAACCACGCATGCTAAAGTTTCACCATACAGCCAACTTCAAGCAAGCGGCTGCAGAGCTGTGGCACTTCCACGAGTCTGCTGAGCGACAGTTTCACCACGTGCATTGGCTCCACGGTCTACGCATTGGGTAACGCAGCAGACCTCACGCTTTGAGAACACTTACAATACTTACTGCACAGCAACTGCGGGTAAGGTGCTCAAGGAACCGTCAATTTGCCCCTCCGGATGCAGATCAGCTAGGGCGAGCGCGGCTCGCCTGCTGGCAGGTTAAGCCGAACGAGGGCAGTGATACAAACGTGCACTTTTTACAGTTTCTGGCAACGGCCTCCAGATTAAACCTGATCTGCCAGAAATACTAAAGTAACACAGTGCTGAGTCAGCACACCTAGCAAAGGCAGCATCTGTTACAGGTTTACCAAAGCAATCGTACACTACAGGACCACTCATGGCCGTGTTCCTACCCCCTGTGCTGCAGGCCTACCACCGCCACCGGTACGCTGCTGCTGCTGCCCCTGCATTCGGCCGTTTTGCTGCTTCCATCCCCCAGTGGCCTTCACATGCTGCTGCTGCTGCCCCTGCTGCTGCGGCCGCTGCTGCTGCACCTGCCGCTGCCCCTGCTGCTGCTGCTGCCGGCCCCTGCCACCTCCATTACTCCCACACGCCACACCTGCAGCACCGCCAGCACCCGCTGCAGCAACTGCCTCTTTCGGCACACCCGGAAACTCCCCTATCTCTGCCTCTTTCAAAACCTGAAACGGCTCAGTCAGCCCTAAACCCAGCTCTGCTGCCGCTGAACCCTGAACCCCACGCAGTGCTGCCAGCCTGTCTGCCAAACCCCAGCCGCTCAGAACCGCAGACTGCAGGCTAGCACCAGTGAGCCAGTCTCCGCAGACGCCCACCCGAGCATGTGCGTCTAGGATGCAGGGCACCTTTGGGGTGTTGGTGGGCAGTGCTGCTCCCCACAGCTGCACCCTGCGGCAGAAACATGAGAAGCGTGCACATAAAATCATGAGGGGCACACAAAATCAGAGGTTGGTTATACCAACCAATGCAAGGAGTAGGCATGATCCAACCAGTGCGGCTCCCCACAGCTGCACCCTGCAGCGCAAGGAACAAAAGTACAGTTGGGGCAAAATCAAATAGACCAACGCAGAGAGCAGGCATTATTCAACCGATGCGGTGATTGGCCTGCAGTAATGTAATCTCAGTCACTGCAAGGTATGCACGGCATGGTGTAGACAGTGGCACTGCTGCAGGTCGCAGCAGCTGGCTGATTGTATTCAAATGTATCCAACTCCTCATGCCGCACATGCACTGCTGCAATCTTTCACCGCACCTTGTGAACACTGCCTTGGGCAGCGCGCTTGCGTCTGGCCCCAGCAGGCTGCTGAAGGCGTCCAACATCTCTGCCGCCACCTTGGCTGCCACATCAGCAGGTACCTTCTCCTGCGGCACCTGCGGCAGCAGCAGCAGTTGAATACAGATTTATAACGCCTTGGAAAGCGTCAGGAAACCAAATTGCCATTATCCGAGCTTGCCCTTGGCTGCCACGTCAGTAGACGCCTTCTCCTGAGGCAGCTGCCGCAGCAGCAATGCAGCAGCAGCAGCAGTGGCGGTTGCAAATATGACAAAACGCCATGAACAAACAAATGCAGAAGGGAAGCACAGGGAGCCTGAGTGCCACTATGTGAGCGATGACCTTGGCTGTCACGCCAGCAGCCACCTTCTCCTGGGGCACCTGCAGTAGCAGCAATACAAAAGCTGACGAGGTGGTGTGAGGACACTGGTGTCCCGGTGCCATGTCAATCAAAAGGACCAGCAGTGCTGCAATGGATACGACTCACTGACCAGTGTAGTCGTCTTACCTTGTTGGCCTGGCCGTAGGTGTTGGTGCTGATGAGCGTCCAGCACTGCATCTGTGGGCAGGGCTCAGGCCGCTTGCAGCAGCCAAGACATATCCTACCCTGAACAAGCACTGAACAAGACACAGAATACTGTCCATAACCAGTGCGGTCGTTAACCTTGTTGGCTTGGCCGTATGTGTTGGTGCTGATGAGCGTCCAGCACTGCATCTGTGGGTAGCACCCAGGCCGCTGCCAGCGGCTGACTGAAAGTGTTCCGACAGTGAAGGTAGAGTGAACGGCAAGCGCTGAACAGGACAAGTCACCAGTGCGGTCGTCTTACCTGGTTAGCCTGGCCGTAGGTGTTGGTGCTGATGAGCGTCCAGCACTGCACCTGGGAGTCATGCTGCGGGTGCTGCCAGCAGCTGACTCGCATTCTAATTTGAAAACCAACAGTGAGCATTGAACAGGACAGAAGATTATGTTCATAAACAATGCGGAGTGGTACCTTGTTGGCCGTATGTGTTGGTGCTGATGAGTGTCCAGCACTGCAACTGTGGGTAGAACTCAGGCCGATTCCAGCAGCTGACCTATCTACGATTAACGAACAACAGTGGGAGTGAAAGGACAGATAACCAGTGCAAAGTCTCACCTTGTTAGCCTGGCCGTATGTGTTGGTGCTGATGAATGTCCAGCACTGCATCTGTGGGTAGGGCTCCGGATGCTTCCAGCAGCTGACTCACATTCAAAATCAAACCAACAGTGCATCTACAATGTCTAGACCTATCGGTCAACACTGAACAGGACAAGTCACCAGTGTGGTCGTCTTACCTGGTTAGCCTGGCCGAAGGTGTTGGTGCTGATGAGCGTCCAGCACTGCATCTGGGAGTTATGCTGCGGGTGCTTCCAGCAGCTGACTCGATTCCATAGTCAGACCAACAGTGAGCATAGAACAAGACAGGTTAAACAGATTGTTTGGTTCAAACCCAGTGTGGAGTCTCACCTTGTTAGCCTGGCCGTATGTGTTGGTGCTGATGAGCGTCCAGCACTGCATCTGCGGGTAGGGCTCCGGATGCTGCAGCCCCAGCTTCGCTGTGTTGTTGGCAACCCAGCTCAGCACGCTGCTGCCCTGGACGAACGCACCTGCAGAGTGGTACAAAGATGATAATAAGACAGAATGTGCTGTATTAGGACATAGGAGACGGCACGATGTGCTTCATGCGCTTTCTCATCCTGTTTTCATTATGCCTTCTGGAGTAAAGCCCAGGGTGCTGCAGCACCAGCTTGGCAGTATTGTTGGCGGCCCAGCTCAGCACGCTGCTGCCCTGGATGAATGCACCTGCATGCAGCGTGGCACAAAGATGGCAACAAAACAGAATGTGCTGTGTTAAGACCACAGGAGGCGTCGCGATATGCTTCATGTGCTTTTTTTTCTGCTTTTGCAAGTCAGTCTAGGGTGCTGCAGCCCCAGCTTGGCTGTGTTGTTGGCAGCCCAGCTCAGCACGCTGTTGCCCTGTACAAATGCACCTGCAGAGAATGAAACAAACATGCGGTGTCAGCACACAACGGGCGGCGGCATGAAATGCTTTATGTGCTTCTCATCATGCTTTCTAGAGCAAGGCAAAGATTGCTGCAGCCCCAGCTTTGCTGTGCTGCCAATGCCCAGCTGAGCGTGCTGCTGCCCTGGACGAATGCGCCTGAAAGATAGCATGTGTACACAGCCAAGCACCTTACTATGCCTCACCTTCCATGCCGCCTGGCATTGTCTCAGGCCCGTCAAACGCAGCCATCACCATGCACTCTGTACTCTCACATGATACTAAGCAACTGGTGCAATGGTGCATCTGCTGCATGATGTTTTGCCTCACCTTCCATGCCGCCTGGCACTGTCACAGGCCCCTCAAATGCGACCATAAGCACCCACACAGCACTCAGCCGCAGCCGCATCAGCTGCCGCGCAACGTCAGGCGCGCCAGTAGGGCCGGCCAGCCTGCAGAGGCAAATAACAACATGAGGCATTTGTTCGAGGCCAGGATGCAACCCATAAGCCACCACAAGCTGCAGCAGCAGCAGCAACAGGGCTTACATGAGAATCACGGACGCATGCGCCATATACTCCCAAGGAACCAATCCCTGCGGCAACTTTGGTAATAAAGCAGGACTGAAGTTTTTCCCCGAAAACTGCCCCAGCAGCACACACACAAGTGTGCGGCGCCAAATGCAACAAGAACGCACCTGTTGGCGCATGTGTTGTTATGTGCAATGACCACAGCTCCAACAGCGCCGTAGAACTGCTAGATGCATGTCACCTTTTCAAACGTAGACTGTGACAGCAGCAGTCTATCAATGCACAGCACAAAGCATTGCACAAACCAGTCCGCACCTGTTGGCGCATTTGCCGTTGTGTGCGATAACAACAGCTCCAAAGGTGCCCTGCCCCTTGTTGTTGCCAGTCAGCTGCCAGCCGTTGCTGCTGTGGCTTGCTGTCATGCGGGACACCCACATGGGGCGCACGATCGACACACCACCTGATGAGGATGTAACAGCCTGCAAGCAGCAGCAGCAGCAGCATGAGTTAATGAGGATTGTGTGTTGCAAGGTGCTGCTAATACTGCCCTGGTTCGCGCAGGACTGCCTGCGCATTTCAAGAACGTTTAGACGCTGCAGCGCCTGCACACGTGCACGTGCTGCTGATGATGATGATGATGATGCCCACCCCAAGTGCCATGTGCTGTTGCGAACGCTTCAACTCATTTACAGCTTCACAACTGCAATGCTGCTCCAACTGCTGCTCCTACTACTGTTCCCACCGCTGCTGCTGCTGCTGCGCACGGCATGTGCCATGTGCTGTGCCAGCTGCCGCATGCCCACTCTACGCTGCTGTGTCGCAGCTGCTGCTGTTGTTGTTGCTGCACCAGGCATGTGCCATGTGCTGTGCCAGCTGCCGCATGCCTACTCTACACTGACACGCTGTGGCTGCAATGGCAACTGCTGCTGCTGCTGCGGCAGCTGCTTCTCCCACTGCTGCTGCTGCTGCTGCGCACCTCATGTGCTATGTGCTGTGCCACGTGCTGCAACTGACACAGCAACGCTCCTCTACTGCTGATGCTGCTCCCACTGCTGCTGCTGCTGCTGTGCACCTCATGTGCCATGTGCTGTGCCACGTGCTGCATCTGACACAGCAACGCTCCTCTACTGCTGATGCTGCTCCCACTGCTGCTGCTGCTGCCGCGCACCTCGTGTGCCATGTGCTGTGCCAGCTGCTGCATGCCCATGCTAACCACATGCTTCAACTAACACATCATAGTAACAACTGTGATGCTGCTGCTGCTGCTGCTGCTGCGCACCTCGTGTGCCATGTGCTGTGCCAGCTGCCGCATGCCCTTGCTGGCCACATACAGCGGCACGTCAGCGCCCAGCGGCTCAAAGCGGCCCCCCGGCCTCAGCACACCCACTGGGCCCTGCCAGCGCTGCACCACACCTGCAGCAGCATTAAAGCAGCAGCAGCAGCAGCAGTGTGGCCTCAGGCAAAGGCTTTGAATATATGTAGATGAAAGTGCGGCTTCAGCACACCCACAGGGCCCTGCCAGCACTGCACGACACCTGCAGCAGCAGTGCAGCAACAGCAGCAGCAGCAGCAGCAGTGCGGCCTGAAGCAGGGTGTCTTTTTGTATATGCAAGTAAGGCTCCAGCACACCCACAGGGCCCTGCCAGCACTGCACGACACCTGCAGCAGCAGTGCAGCAACAGCAGCAGCAGCAGCAGCAGTGCGGCCTGAAGCAGGGTGTCTTTTTGTATATGCAAGTAAGGCTCCAGCACACCCACAGGGCCCTGCCAGCACTGCACCACACCTGCAGCAGCAGTGCAGCAACAGCAGCAGCAGCAGCAGCAGTGCGGCCTGAAGCAGGGTGTCTTTTTGTATATGCAAGTAAGGCTCCAGCACACCCACAGGGCCCTGCCAGCGCTGCACCACCTGCAGCAGCATCGTAGTGGCAGCAGCAGCAGCAGCAGTGCGGCCTGAGGCAGGGGCCTTGTATATAGATGCAAGCCAGGCCTCGCCTGCAGCAGTGTTTAAGACGTGCACAGAAGGATATAGATGAGTTTGCTGTATGTCCTACGCGCAAGGATACTGCCGGCGCAACACATTTTGATGGTCATCTGCTGGAATCAAATCCTGAAAACATCAGGACACGCAGACTGCAAAGACAAATTGCAGCACTGACATGTCCAGATGGTCCACCACTGCTGAATATGCCAGAACCTCAATCTTTTTCTGTTGTCTGTCTCTCACCTGCTGCGAGCCAGGCCTGCACCTGCTGCTGAAACGCCGGATCTGTGGCAGTGAAGCACTGCGCCGCATGGTCAAACGTGAGATTCAGGTTTTTGACCTTGGCCAGGCTGGGGCTTATCCACTCGGCATGCAGCGAGGGGTCTTGTGAGGTGCGCGTGGCTGCGCGACCTCCCACGCTGTGCTCCCCTGTGTCAAACACAACTGCTTTCATGCCGTGCCGGGAGAGTCCCTGCACATAAAAGCAGGAGCGTGATGATAGTGTACATGGCATGTCAAGCAGGAATCTCTCATGGCTTCAGACAAGGAGGCAGACGCTGACATGCTTGCTGAGTTGCTGGGATAGCAGCGGGTGACAACCACGGTTGAGTCTCAGCTGCACCATAATGGCGCAGCCACATCGCCCCCTGTAACAACGGAGCCACTGTTATATGTTGTCAGCGGCCGATGTACCGTGCAGCAGAGGAACAGTACTAACCTGTGCACACGCCAGACCAGAGATGCCTCCACCAATGATGCCCACTGCTGCATCACGACTCAGCGGCTGTGTGAACTGCACTTGGTTTTCGTTCACATTGTTCCTGCAAGCACGTTGGTGTGGTTGCCTGGTCAGTGCAGATGTCTCAGCTGGGGGTCAGCTGTGTGCTACTGCTGCAGCAACAGCTGGTGCTGACCATGCCAATGCTAGCTGCACACTGCGCAGGCAGGCTGTTTCGGGGGACTATACCTGTGCCAGTTGTTCTTGTAACCCATCTTGGTCCTTGCTCGCTGCACAGGATCGACCTGTGGACCATTACCGCTGTAGGTAGGACGCTGTGTGGTCATCCTCTGCTGACCAGCAGCAGCACTGTTGGACAGCATGCTGCGCTGCAGAACACAGAAACGCCGAACTATCAACAGTGTATTCAATACAGCTCGTCTTGCTTGATGTCGAAGGATAAGTACAGCGGTGGTAGCACCTCGCTGATCGTGAAGCAGACAGAAGCACTTCAACAGCAAGCTGCTCTGACATGCGGCAAAGCACCAGCACGTACAATATGTCTTCAAGGCAGCGGCGACACACATGCGACAAGCTCAAAAGTACAAGTCAAGCCCTCTGCCAGGTCAGACCTCACAAACACCTGGACCCTGATTGGGTACCAGTCCAAGTTCAAACACTTCTTCAAGGATGAATCGTTACCTCCACCGTCAACCCGTATTGTAGCGTGTGATCAGCTGCTCCATGCTGCAGATCACTCTACACCTCCACATCGTATGGCATGAGGCCAACAGTCACTGCCACGGTGGCACTGCGTTCTGGCGTTCTGGCTTGGTTCTGCGACATCACTGGATGTGTTACCTTGTGTGTCAGTTTGCTTGACTGCAGCGTTGCAACATAAGTCCCTTCTTCTTTATCACTTTCACTGCAGCTGCCGCCGACTCGTGGCGTATGCCATCAGGTTGAACCTTCAGCTGCAACTGTTACTTTGACCCGACATAACACTGTCATCCAGCTGTTAAACTGCAGCAGCTTTAGCAGATCAGCACCAGCTGTGTCTAGATGCGTAGTGCCTCAGGCTGACTCTTGGCACAGCAGGAATACCGGTACATATTGAAACATATTGAAACACCAACACCATGTCAGCCTGACTCACAGCTGTAAAAGTAATAGCAGCACCCAAGCAGCAAGGCATGCAGTGACACCAGCTGTAGCAGCTCACATAGCAAAGACCACAGTGGCACTGGTGTCTATTTGTCAGGCCTGTGTGTAGCCCTACAAGACTAAGGCACAAGCAGCCCATCGCAAACCAAGTAGTTAATTTTTGATGATTCCAAAACCCTGAGGTACAATGCCTGAGTCATGCTATATATAGCATATCATATGCAGCAGTGCTGCCAGTGGCAAGATTGTATGGCATTCTGGGCAATGCACTAAGAATAAGAACCTTCAGATCTCACAGCACTAGTTTGACACCGAAGACGCTGCATCCTGACACGAAAACCCTCCAGCAACTCACGGCTCTCTGGTAACAGTGCACCGGGTGCCACATGGCATGTCTTGACTGCAGTGCAAGTTCATATATCAGTATAACAGGGCTTCTTGGCACCAGCCAGGGTGCATCAAGAGTTTCACTGTCAGCATGCTCGTGATCAGATCTGCAAGACAATCATGATTAGGTGTAAAGAACCATAAAGTAGTTTTGCAGGACGTCAGTTATCTTTCAAAGTGTGAACTTCCTGAAGGTGCCACGTCATGACATGCAAATCCAATACAGCATGCTGCACAGAAGAAGCAGAAGAAGCATGCTGCGCAGAAGAAGCAGCAGAACTCAAAAGAGCCCACATGATGCCGAGCTGACCGTCAGGGCCAAACCTGGTAATCAACGACAAGGTGATCACATGAAACACAGCAGTATGCCCCTAAGGTGTCGTACATGACCGTTACGCAACCGCCAAACTGACTGGCAGTTGTCGCAGGCTTTGGCAACACCAACAAGCATCTAACAGTGAAAGTCGACCCCCGGACGATTCAGCTGCATGAGCTGACAACAACACCCAACGCATGAGCAAAGATGGCTTGAAAAGGCTTGCTAAAGAATGCACGCAGGATCACCGAGTTGACAAGACACAGGATAGCATCTGGAAAGATGTGATGCAGCAACAGGACTGGCGTCATTAGCAAGGCATTCAGGTCTGTGGGAGGTGCTATCGATGTAGTGAAAGTGAGCGCTGCTACATCATCCACAATGATACTGCCAGAAGCCGTGAGCGGGTCGACAGGCCAGCCTGCATTGACAGAGTGATGGCGCGCACCGTCGCAGACCTCAGTGCATCTGTGTTCGTTGGTGCAGCACCAAAAGCTGTGACTTGTGTATCCGCAAGCACCATCAGCACGTCGCCAATTCCAACATCCATTACAGGCGTGATCTGGAGTGCGCTGCCACCCTGTTTCTTCACCCAGGCGTAGTGCCCCAAAGTTGCTGTGAGGTTGGATCCTTTGTCTGTGTGCAGCGTGATGTAAGTTGAGTGAGCGTGCGGCTCCTGATGGCTGAACATCAGGACCTCTTCAAAAAAGGTGCGCCCACTGCTCTGCACAAGCACCTGCATTGCACCAAAGCATATCAATCATTGATGAGCACTTGAAGTGCTTGTGATCGACATGAGAAACAAATGCTTGCGCTCTGAATGCAACTCATCAACAGGTGCCTGGCGCGCTGCTTTTTCCGCGCCGTGTGTTTGTTTCTGGTGTGGTGCGTACTGCATGCTGGTGGCTGTAGCTGGCTAGCAGACATGCATGCATGAGTATAGAACAGTGTCAATGCCAAAGCTGCCACAGCCTGCTGCAGCACTAGCATTAGCAGCAGCAGCAGCAGTAGTTCCAGCCTACCTTGTCACCAATGCGCAGATCCTGCATCTGGATCCTGCCACGCTGACTCCACACCATGGCTGTGGCAGGGAAGCACTCGCCAGGGCCACTCTTTTCTGCTGCTGAGGGATCTGCCTGTGCAGCACCACTCGGCAAGCCTTGGCCCTCAGACGCACCCAAATAAGGGCCATCAGACGCACCCAAATAAGGGCCATCAGACGCAGTTTTCATCCACAGGCAGTCAGTTGGGATTGCATCATTCGCGTCAGCCTGGTAATCTCCCTGATAATCGTATCTGCTGCCACCTGTTGCCCTGCTGCTGTTACCAGCTTTGGACCCAGTCGTATCTGTGCTGTCGGGAGGAGATCCAAGCCACAGATTGGTCACCACACAGTTCTTGGTATCACGCAGCGTGATCAGCTCGCCATTGTCGGTGTCAAACCAAGCAAGCTGCGCATCAAGCAGACGCATTGTTGCGTTAGTGTTGCCTGTCTTGCCAGTGAAATCATCTGTCTGGTCAGGGGACTCGGCCAGAGCGCACTTGCTGTTGCTGCAGTTGAGTGTGAAGAGCTGCTGCTGCAGATAGCTATAGAGCCCCACATCACTGTCAGGATCTGTGTGCCCCTCGTTGGTTCTTCCAATGAACTCCAGGACAGGGCCGTCAGCTGTCACCACGACATCAACAAGCTGCAGCGCTGCACTCAGGTAAGGAGGGTAGTCCTTAGCGCTGCACTCAGGTAAGGAGGGTAGTCCTTAGCGCTGCACTCAGGTAAGGAGGGTAGTCCTTAGCGCTGCAGTTGCTGCCAGCTCCTGTATGAGCATAAGGCAGAAGCAAAGATGCTGACGTTTCACAACGCTACAATCCCGGAGAGGCAGCTCTTAGAGGCACCTCCTAGACTGGTAATGATGCATTCAGGTGTCACGTGAGGAAAGGTGCTGTTTGGCACCCCAGAAAAGTGTTGTTGGCTGAAGAAGGTGCTGCCGCAGCAAGAACAGGGCCAGACTGTAGCAAGACCGGGCAAGCACTGCAGCACATGCATGCTATGCCATAGTACACTGGGTGTAACTGCACATCCAGTTGGCTGCATGCACAAGGCTGCAATCACCATGGTTGCACATATCACACGCGGCAAAGCACTGCTTGATGCTGGCCAGGCATTTCTGCTGCAGCATGCTTCTGCTGCAATCAGCTGCCTCAACAGCTAATCAATATTCGAATGCTGCTTATCATGTCCATAAGTCGCCTCATCAGCTGCACTTGCCTGTGTAGACCTGCTGCCCATTCCATACATTGCCAACTTGTGCCCAGGGGCCCAGAGGGGAATCCAGCTGCATCAAGCGGCGCCCTGGCAGTGTTGTACTAGCCCGCGGTGGTGCTGCAAGCCGGTTGCCAAAGGGACAAGAAAATGCTGCAAGCTGCTTTTTCAAAAAGAAGGATGCATTGATAGGGACGAGGATTGTCCTGTTGGTGAGCTTTACGTGCACGCGAGCTCCTATGCTTACATCTGCAGGGCACCAGCAGTATCAATCAAGTCAGGTCACCCAATGGTTGCAGTGCTGACCAACTCAACCTTGTGCAAATCTTGCTTCTGTCATGCAAGGGCTCACAGACTGTGTGTTTGCTCTCGAGCCGTTGTGTCCGCTCTCGAGCCTCTGGCAAGAGTCGAGCAACAGTCCCTGCAGTTACCGCATGTGCTTGCAAACAAGTGCATGCAGCATTTGACACCCCAGCACCGCAGGCGCAGCTGCTGCAACGTTCACACATGCCGCATGCATTGTCTACATGCTGCTGCAGCGCTTGCAATGTATGAGCATGTGTATGGCGCAGCATGCACTTGGACACCTCAGCACCGCAGGCGGAGCTGCTGCAACGTTCACACACGCCGCATACATTGTCTACATGCTGCTGCAGCGCTTGCAATGCATGAGCATGTGTATGGCAAGGCATGATGCTGGCAATGCACAGTGCCGCACCTAAGCCAACATTGACCACAAGTGCCGGCCCTGAGCTGCACTGCCTGTTGCTAATGATTGGACCGCGCTTGGTTCCCTTGCTTGCTGTCTGGTCATAGTCAATTGCAGCTTGCACGTATGTTTTGAACCCCAGCAGTGGACCACCTGCAGCAGGCGCACCAGCAGATGGCATGGGTGAGCAGGTACGTGGCTTCTACGCCGCGAATCATCGGCTGGTGAAACGAATATGATAGCGATTTGTGCACAGTTTGGCGCCGCGTGCTGTGTTTCAGTTCATTGTCAACCCACCCCTGCTTATTTGATGCCTTTTTCTCCTGCACCTTATTGGTGTGCAAACTGATTTCTGGCAGCAGGCTTCCTTCATGGATCCTTGCATAAGGCCATCAGCTCAGTGATGATCACAGCATCTGTGCCACAGCCGTCGTGTGTGCATGTGTTTTTGCACAGTGCTCTGCACCTTTGGCGTGCAAGCTTAGTCCTACTTCTATGGTACACATGCTGTTATACATGTACTCACAAGTGGTTGTATAGCAAGATAATGGCATCTCCCTATGCACATACGTATATACATATCGAGCTTCCGTTAACACGCCAACCTTGATAAACTCACCCACTAGGCTCAGATGTACGAACGGCATGGGCCAAACAAAGAAGTTTACAAGGGCCGGCTGAGTTGTAGAGGAGCTCTTCAGCCTGACGCCTTCACCAGATTTGTCGAAGGACGCCCTGCCCACCATGCGTGGTGACCACTGGCCAGGCTGATCAATCTCGAGCCCTGCAATCACCTGGCCTTGCATAAGATTGTTGATCGTTAGTTCCAAGATTCCATCCACCTTCCCCTCAACTCTGATGTATACTGGAATGACTGCTTGCAGTGTAACGGGGATGCCAAACATTGTGAAATTAATGGGCGGCGTCTGGATGTTGGCGATCTGCCGTGACAAGCGATACCAGCCGTCCCTGCCATGAAACAACCAAGGCATGTGAAGCAGATAGATCTACATGTCAGCTGGAGCAACTGTACGCTGTAAATGTGGCGATTACGTCATCGCAGCGATGGCGGTGCTTGCTGCTGTATTGTTCTTTGAAATGCTGCATGCATTTGCAGTCATGTGCGCCTTCAACCTGCATGTGCGCAACCCCTCATGCAAAATTTGTACACATACAGCATGTGTGTACATATATGTGCCTGCTGTGGAGAACACTTATGATGTTTGCCAACTGTCTGCCGCTGCGCTGCTGCCAAAACATATGACCCTGGAGTCACACCTGCCAGGGTGACAACACTGTGCTGATTAGCACTCACGTGGATAGTGTCATGTTCAGCGTTGTGCGGACGTCCAAATCTCCCTGCATCATGACGACTGCACTCTGCACTGTTCTGTCTTTGATGTGCAGCGAAGCACGCAGCGTTGCCCCAATATGAGCACAGCAGTTGCCGCAGTTGCCCGTAACTCGAGCCCTTCCAGAATCTCCCACGACTGCATCCAAACAGCTCTGATCCCCCTGAGCCAACAAGCTGGCTGTCCCAAATACCTTGTCAAACCCAAATTGGCACTCTGCCCTCTTTTTGTGGAGTCGTAGTTGAAGTCTAGCAGGTTGTATTATTTCTCTGTTGACTGGTTGAATTCCTGCCGGAGGACCACAACATTGAACACAGTGCGTGTCACATCAAAAACCCTGCCAACAATAATGCCAATTTCTACCAGCTGTGCTGCAGCCCTTTTCAAAAGGCTGCCAAGCCCGTCAAACACCTGCAGCTTGCAGCCATGTGGTGGCGTTTGTGCTGGCTGCTGCTGCTCAAATGCTGCAGCGGCCGCACGCTGCTCAGCAGGGGTTGGCTGCTCAGCAATATGATCTTCTGGTAGCACTGTTACAGACAAGTCCAATGTTGCGGTGTGGAAGACGTCTGTCAGGTCAGCCGCTGTGACAGGCAGCAGCAGCTGGGCCTCGTGGCGAATGCCTGCTCCAAGTGCCTTGTACAGGTGATGCGAGTCCTGCGAACCCACCAAAGACGCAAGCAATACAGTGTCAACCGCACGTTGAGTTGCCAGCAGCAGGCTTGCGAAATATTTGGCTGCATGAGTAGGCGCTATTGCAGGATCAAGGTTCTGCACCATCAGCTGGTGCTGCAGCACTGCAACTTGGCCACAGCTGCTGTTCTGCCGCATGTCCTGCTGCACCCGGCAATGCCATGTGTGCGCTACCAACGCAGCAGAGTGGCAGCTCGACGCCTCTCAATAATGGAGTGTGTCTACCTTGACTTACTTTAGCACATAGTCTGTTGTTGCAAGTGAAGCGTTTGGCAGTGCCCTCGTGGATGATATGGCCAGCAATGGGTGTGAGAGCCCAGGCTGCTGCTGCCGCCACACTGTTGAGTTTTAGCAGCAGTGTGTCAGATGCCGCTCCGTCAAGACCTGCGCAGCACGTGCACACATATCAAGGTTGGCTTCGGTGCTTCTGACAGCAGGAAAAGCCTACATCCACACCAAAGCAGCTGCATAGCAGTACAGCAGGCTGCAGGTGATTCGCACATCGGCACAAGCATTTGGTGAGGCCTGGATGGTGTCCTGTTCTTCTGGTGCATATGACAATTGCCAGATGTGCACTGCAGGCTGCAGATGCACCGCTGCTACAACGGATCCTCCTGCTAGGTGCAGCAGCTGCCTACCTGGTGCAACGTCTGCCTGCAGCAAGCCCTTGATCGTGTCCAAACTCAGCGTGTCGACATCTGCATGCTTGGTAGCAGTGTATGCCATGAACAGCTGCCTGCCCATTTCGTCGTTCCACGCAACATTATGGCTGGCAGTTTTTTTGATGTGGTCCACTGTATGGTACTCGGGATCTTGAAGCTCGGCAAGCTGAGAGCGAGGCAGGAAGTGTGCATGGGTATCGCCTGCTCGAGCCTGCTGGCTCACAGCAAGCAGTAGCAACACCAGCGACATCACTGTTGCGGATTCGTTCGTCTGTGTGCTGCCCCTGCACTGATCGGAAGTTGTAATCGCAAGGTTGACTACTGGCGTGTACACGATCGGCGCCTGTGTATACGTGAGGCTCTGAGATAATATGCCAAAAGAAGATTCGTGAATTTTATTGGCGGCACCGGTGTCCGGTTGTATCATAATCGAGCATTTAAGGTTGTGGTGTGTTTCGCGCCATAACAAACAAAGGGGCAATTGCAACTGAAGGGTCGCGGTTGCGTGCACCACAAACGAGCCGTGAATCATCAACAAAACATGGTTAAACCATTTAGATTGATGATCATTACACACCAACAAGAGTTTATCTGCATGGTGAGGCTGTGTCTTCTTGCAGATGCATGGGGCAAATGGCACTGCACTCAATGATGGACGCACATGCCTACCACCTGCAGTTGGTGTTGCTGCTGCTGCTGCTGCGGGCCAAGGTGTAGGGGCTGACGTGTTCTTAGCTGGGTCAGCAGGCTGCTGCTGACGCTGCTGTTGCTGCTGCTGCTGTTCCACTGACTGGGCTCAGCCAGGTGCTGCTTTGGCCTCTGCTGCTGCTGCTGCTGTTGCTGATTCGGCCAGCCCTGCTGTTGGTGCGGCTGCTGCTGGGGCGCCCAGTGTACCTGCTGTTGCTGCATCTGTTGCTGCCAACTGCCTTGCTCATTGCTGAACACTGCAGGGCAAACATCAGGCAGGGAGCTGTTCTGCTGCTGCTGCCAGCTGCCGCTCCCATTCAGACTTGCTGCAGGCCAAGCATGAGGCTGAGCACCTGCCTGTTGGTGCTGCTGCTGCTGCTGCTGCTGCTGCTGCTGGCGATGCTGCTGCTGTTGGTTTTGAGTGCCAGCAGTACTCACTGGCACGTCAGCGTCTGTGTTGTTTCCTGCCGGCCACAAAGCCTGTCTCACATGGTGCCCTGCTGTTCTCTGCTGTTGATGTTTCTGCTGCTGCTGCTGCTGCTGTTCGTGCTGTTGGTGTTGGTTGTAGTACTGCTGCTGCCCCTGCCACAGCTGCTGTTGTTGTTGCTGGCTGTTGTCCCATTGCTGCGCTTGCGTAGCTCGCCAGCGCCCATACTGCTGAGGTGTACTATCACCATGTGCTGGGAGCTTCGTTGGCGATGTCTCATCGTGATTGAGTTCAGGGCCTTGTGCCCTCTTCGTGCCTGGCGAGGCCTGCTGTGCAGATGCGCGTGCTGGATGCTGCATGCTCTTTAACGACCAAAACAGCATGAGTAACGCATGATGTAGTAGATAGCGGCGCTGATCACTGCTGCATCGCGCGTATCACACGTGGACAACCGTTGCCACTGATTGTCCAGCTGATATACAAGCAGACGATGGTCATATACTGTCACGTATAGACATCAAAACTCTGAAGTATTTGAAAGGCGTGATCCAACGGAGGTTGCGCTTGTAGCCAGCAGGAGCGATGCTGTGCGTGCTGTGCGACGGTTGGCACATAACGATGAGCAGCACGCCATGAACTTTAGAACCTGCCGAACGAGCTGCCAAACACATAAAAGTAGTAGTTTCATCTTGTCCATGCGCAACATGCAGGAGTGAGCAGCGAATATGCAGTAGGCAGTACAAATGACGTGTGCTAGCCTTGATGACTGAGCCGTTTGAACGTCCGTCTAGCTGTCTGGACAACGAGAGCTTCTGCAAACCAATCCCAGCGGTAACTAACCCCTCAGCGGTACACCAGATACCACATATTGTGTTGAGTGCTGCCTTGGCTGTGGCCCACACCATGATGGTGGCAGACAGCAAGCCTTGGTGATAGTATCCTTGCAGATGCAAACTTGAAACACATAGCCACTCACATGCCGCAACATGACAATGCCCATGGATTTGGGATTGCCTGAAGTCAGCATGCGCTCAGCCGAACACTGCACAGCACAGCATCAGCACAGCTGCCAGCTGGCAATCAGCTGCAGCTGGACGTTTGTAACAATTTCACCTCAACCCATGGCCGGGCAATGATGTCCCACGTCCCACACTCCACAATGTCAGCTGCAGCCTGCAGGAGTATCTGCTACTGCTGATGCAGCAAATGCACAACAAAGAAATAAGATCCTGAATTTGGCTGCTTGAAACCTGCTTCACAGTGCTGCTGAGCACCTGCTGGCTATCCTATGTGCCTGAGAAACACGCTAGCAGCTGTAGTATTACTGCCTGAGTAGCACTGCTGCGCTGCCGTCGGCACAAAATGCTGAAGCATGCCACACAGCGGCGCTGAGTCCACCAATCCTGCCCGGCAACATAGTATGTTGTGCCAGACCCACACCACTGAGACATGATGGATGCAAGGTATTTCTGCCTTTGTGCACGCTGCGGCACTGCTGCTGCAGCTGCAGTACTTCCTCAACTGCAGTGCTGCTGTTGCGCGCAGCTAACATAATAATTCATGGAGTCCACACGCACCGCACCTGCTGGTGCCAGGTGCACACACAGGGACACGAACACATCACATGTTTAACAAACATAGTTGATTGATTGATGGAAGTTACCGGGTGCGTCCAGAGACACTTGTAGGACCGCAGAGCGCGGCACACGGGAGTAAACCACAAAAAGCCCCAGAGAGGTAGATAGATAGAGGGGTTACACGGTGTGTTCATGCGACATACGCCACGCCCCAGAGAGGCAAAAAGCAGCTTGAAGAAGAAGAGGGGTTACACGGTGTGCACAGGCAACTACGTTGCAACGAACACCCGAAAATCTGGAACGTCGCAGATGACTCAGCAAAACAGGCTGTCACTCAAGGAGACTCACCCCAGAAAGTCTCTCTGTGTGTGTAACTTGACATATGGCCTTGCAGGCAAAGCCGTCAGTCACAGCACACGCAGTGTTGATGCAAAACAAAGGCAACAAAGGACTAGTGTAAACAGTGTCAGTGACAGCAAGCTGCACTTTATGCAGTGTAGCGGGCGGGCTGAATCCACAGAACATCACCCACCAGCAGCAACACAGCCTGGCAGGCGGCGGTCTGAGGCGACAAACTAGGGAGAGAGAGCAGAGGACAAGCCAGCTGCTGCAAAGGCCGCACAACTACATTTTGCAGCAGCGACACGGCAACTCACAGCTCCTGCAAAGCAAGACGGCTAGCTCTGGCGTGTCAGAAGCTCACAGAGAAAGCACGTACACACAGTGAGAAGAAGGCCATCACCGCCGCACCACACACAAACCAGTGCCACGCAACACAGTATGCCAGGCAATAAAAGGCTGTTGTGTGAGCAGCCGATTTCTATACCGTGACGGCACCCTAGCCGTAACAGCAAAGTCCGCAAGTGCATCCCAAAAAGCACCTACTGCTGCTCTCACAGCCACTTGCTCCACCAGCTGGGGTACCCCAAGGTCACTTGACACAGCCCACGCTGCCCTGCGGCCGTTCTCAAAAGCATGCACTGCTGCAAGACAGACCATGTCCCACACCAACCGATGGACAGCGTTATGAGGGGGGCACGCCAACCATATAGCTCGGCACGGCAGTACAGCACCTGCCGGCAACAAGTTGAACGCCCTTAGTTGACTTTCCCCCTCACGCCGCACCGCCATAGCAACAGGACATGTCCAAAAATGATGCTCCACCCCAGGCCCTGCAGCAGAACATGCTGCACACGCAGCAGTAGTCTGCATACGTTGAGCAGTAGGGAATGCATCCAAAGC
>CADDIJ020000005.1:0-39598 GCA_902809745.2 Tetradesmus lagerheimii
CACACATGCTTTTGCCACCTGCTGGCGTTGCGCAGCAACTCCAGCGGCAACACTGCATGTACAGCAATGCAAGACACTCTTAGAGGCACCTGGATGCCACAACATGCACGCAACAAGGCTCAAAATAGGTGCCGATTGTAAGAAGGCGCAAGCTCCAGCCATGCTGCGCAGCGCATGCTCCTGTTATGCCTGTTGTGAGCAGCGCGGATCAGCCGTGCTGGTAAAGGATCCTCCGGAGGCGCTATCGAAGGCCGGCAGCTGCTGGCGGCTTACGCGCTTGCACACACATGCTTTTGCCACCTGCTGGCGTTGCGCAGCAACTCCAGCGGCAACACTGCATGTACAGCACTGCAAGACACTCTCAGGACACCCGGCTGCCACAGCGTGCACGCAACAAGGCTCAAAACAGGTGCCGATTGTAAGAAAGCATGAGCTCTAGCCATGCTGCGCAGCGCATGCTCCTGTTATGCCTGTTGTGAGCAGCGCGGATCAGCCGTGCTGGTAAAGGATCCTCCGGAGGCGCCATCGCAGGCCGGCAGCTGCTGGCGGCGTACGCGCTTGCACACACATGCTTCTGCCACCTGCTGGCGTTGCGCAGCAACTCCAGCGGCAACACTGCATGTACAGCACTGCAAGACACTCTTAGAGGCACCCGGCTGCCACAACATGCACGCAACAAGGCTCAAGATATAGGTTAGCGATTGTAGAAGGCGCAAGCTCCAGCTTCATGCTGCGCAGCGCATGCTCCTGTTATTATGCCTGTTGTGAGGCAGCGCAGATCAGCCGTGCTGGTAAAAGGATCCTCCGGAGGCGCCATCACCGCAGGCCGGCTGCCCGGCGGCTTACGCTTTGCACATGCTTTTGCCACCTGCTGGCGTTGCGCGAAAGCAACTTTCGAAGCGTAACACATGTACAGCACTGCAAGGGTACTTTCTCAGGACGCGGCTGCCACAGCGTGCGCAACAAAGGCTCAAACAGCAGGTGCCGATTGTAAGAAAGCATAGGCTCCTAGCCATGCTGCGCAGCGCATCTCCTGTTATGCCTGTTATTGAGCAGCGCGGATCAACCGTGCTGGTAAGGATCCTCCGGAGGCGCCATCGCAGGCCGGCAGCGCGCTTACCGCACGTAGCACATACCTGCTGGCGTTGCGCAGCAACTCCAGCGAAACTTACCGTAATACAGCACTGCAAGACACTCTTAGAGGCACCCGGCTGCCACAGCGTGCACACAACAAGGCTCAAAACAGGTGCCGATTGTAAGAAAGCATGAGCTCCAGCCATGCTGCGCAGCGCATGCTCCTGTTATGCCTGTTGTGAGCAGCGCGGATCAGCCGTGCTGGTGAAGGAGGCGCCATCGCAGGCCGGCAGCTGCTGGCGGCGTACGCGCTTGCATACACATGCTTTTGCCACCTGCTGGCGTTGCACAGCGGCTGCAGCGGCAACACTGCATCTACAGCACTGCAAGACACTCTTAGAGGCACCCGGCTGCCACAGCGTGCATCCAACAAGGCTCAAAACAGGTGCCGATTGTAAGAAAGCATGAGCTCCAGCCATGCTGCGCAGCGCATGCTCCTGTTATGCCTGTTGTGAGCAGCGCGGATCAGCCGTGCTGGTGAAGGAGGCGCCATCGCAGGCCGGCAGCTGCTGGCGGCGTACGCGCTTGCATACACATGCTTATGCCACCTGCTGGCGTTGCACAGCGGCTGCAGCGGCAACACTGCATCTACAGCACTGCAAGACACTCTTAGAGGCACCCGGCTGCCACAGCGTGCACACAACAAGGCTCAAAACAGGTGCCGATTGTAAGAAAGCATGAGCTCCAGCCATGCTGCGCAGCGCATGCTCCTGTTATGCCTGTTGTGAGCAGCGCGGATCAGCCGTGCTGGTAAAGGAGGCGCCATCGCAGGCCGGCAGCTGCTGGCGGCGTACGCGCTTGCATACACATGCTTCTGCCACCTGCTGGCGTTGCGCAGCGGCTGCAGCGGCATCACTGCATGTACAGCACTGCAAGACACTCTTAGAGGCACCCGGCTGCCACAACATGCACGCAACAAGGCTCAAAATAGGTGCCGATTGTAAGAAGGCGCAAGCTCCAGCCATGCTGCGCAGCGCATGCTCCTGTTATGCCTGTTGTGAGCAGCGCGGATCAGCCGTGCTGGTAAAGGAGGCGCCATCGCAGGCCGGCAGCTGCTGGCGGCGTACGCGCTTGCATGGCACTGCCACCTGCTGGCGTTGCGCAGCAACTCCAGCGGCAACACTGCATGTATAGCACTGCAAGACACTCTCAGGACACCCGGCTGCCACAGCGTGCACGCAACAAGGCTCAAAACAGGTGCCGATTGTAAGAAGGCGCAAGCTCCAGCCATGCTGCGCAGCGCATGCTCCTGTTATGCCTGTTGTGAGCAGTGCGGATCAGCTGTGCTGGTAAAGGAGGCGCCATTGCAGCCGGCAGCTGCTGGCGGCGTACGCGCTTGCATACACATGCTTCTGCCACCTGCTGGCGTTACGCAGCAGCTGCAGCGGCAACACTGCATCTACAGCAATGCAAGATACTCTCAGGACACCCGGCTGCCACAACATGCACGCAACAAGGCTCCAAACACTGTTTGGCACGGTGCCGATTGTAAGAAGGCGCAAGCTCCAGCCATGCTGCCCAGCACATGCTCCTGTTATGCCTGTTGTGAGCAGCGCGGATCAGCCGTGCTGGTAAAGGAGGCGCCATCGCAGGCCGGCAGCTGCTGGCGGCGTACGCGCTTGCACACACATGCTTCTGCCACCTGCTGGCGGTGTTCAGCAGCTGCAGCGGCAACACTGCATGTACAGCACTGCAAGACACTCTCAGGACACCCGGCTGCCACAACATGCACCCAACAAGGCTCAAAACAGGTGCCGAATGTACGAAGGCGCAAGCTCCAGCCATGCTGCGCAGCGCATGCTCCTGTTATGCCTGTTGTGAGCAGCGCGGATCAGCCGTGCTGGTAAAGGAGGCGCCATCGCAGGCCGGCAGCTGCTGGCGGCGTACGCGCTTGCATACACATGCTTCTGCCACCTGCTGGCGTTGCGCAGCGGCTGCAGCGGCATCACTGCATGTACAGCACTGCAAGACACTCTTAGAGGCACCCGGCTGCCACAACATGCACGCAACAAGGCTCAAAATAGGTGCCGATTGTAAGAAGGCGCAAGCTCCAGCCATGCTGCGCAGCGCATGCTCCTGTTATGCCTGTTGTGAGCAGCGCGGATCAGCCGTGCTGGTAAAGGAGGCGCCATCGCAGGCTGGCAGCTGCTGGCGGCGTATGCGCTTGCACACACATGCTTCTGCCACCTGCTGAGTTTGCGCAGCAGTTGCAGCGGCATCAACACTGCATCTACAGCACTGCAAGACACTCTTAGGACACCCGGCTGCCACAGCATGCACGCAACAAGGCTCCAAACAGGTGCCGCTCACAGTCAAGTGCGAGCTCCAGCCGTGCTGCGCAGCGCATGCTCCTGTTATGCCTGTTGCAAGCAGCGCTGATCTGCTGCTGTGGTGAAGCGGATGAACTGTGCATGGCTGCCTCACGCTGGCTGCATGCACGCATACATGTGCAGCAGTATGTTGGTAACACATTTGTATAACAGCAGTGAGTTTTGCTGACATTTTTCTACAGATGTCAGTGCTGCATGTGCAGCTCGTGCAGGCGCAGCCTTTCTTGGACAACAGAAGACGGCAACATCATGTGAGAAGAACACTCAAACCAACTGTTCTTGCCACATGGGGGTCAATGAACACATTGATCTACTACTTTTCTTTTTCTACAGGGCAAGGCTGGCCATTATGACTCGAGGTGTTATGTAACTGCTGTGTGGTTCAAACCCCAGATCCAGATGGCGGATGCTTTCCCCTCCTGCAGTCCACCACGCAGCTCTGACCGGTTTGGTTCTCGCAGTACGAATGTTTACGGCTGCGTTGCTGATGATCGGTGGTGGAGATCATGGCAGGAACAGCGATCAGCGAGATCGTGTTTGACATCAACGGTGGCACTCGTTTCGCAATCGCTTGGCTATACGATGATACAGACACATTAGAAGACATTTGTCAGGAGGTGCTGTCCGTGATCAGGCAGAAAACAGGCGTAGCAAGCCAGGAGCAGTTCCAGATCCTCAGCACAAAGTAATCACGCTGCCGAGGTGCCTCAAGAACGTGCTGCAGGGCAACGCATCAGCGGTTTCCACGGTAGAAGAGGGTCAGCTGCTGCTGCAGCTGCAGGTGCTGGGCAAGGTTGTAAGCAAGGGGAGGGCCACAGCTGCGGCACCTGCAGGTGAAGCACCTAGCTGTGCAGGCAGCTGCTCCACAACCTCACCCACTGTACAGTGCTGCTGTCGTGTGTACAACATTCAGCGTCTAGTTTGTACGATGCGCTGCAGGTGCCAACAAGGCCAGGAGCAGAGGCAGGAAACCAGCCCGAAAGGCCAGCAGCAGCAGCACAGCAGCAGCACTGACAGCGGCAGGGAAGCCAACACAAACCAGCTGCTCAACATAGCATTCTCCATGTGGCTGATGCGCACAGAGACTATTCGGGTGGGGTCAGCTACATGATACACCTCTCTAGCTGGCACGTCAGCAGATGTATGCCTGCAGCTGCAAGGTTACAGCAGCACACCCACCAGCTAGCAGAACAGCGATGGACAACAGCATACTCGTGCGCAGTTTCACTGGTATCCCCACATGGTGTTGTGAACAGCAGCTGCAATGTCTTGGAACCCCGCCATGAGTCGCGCAGTGAACAGATTGCAGCTGAAGTGGCAGCATGTGCATGTTAGGGCATGCGGGCAGCAACCTGTTTGATTTGTGCCTTGCAGGTGCTCAAGACCAACGACGACGACCTGGAGGACAAGGGCGAGAGCGAGGGCGAGCTCGAGATTGACTACGAGTCCAGCAGCTTCAAGGGACAGTTCATCACGGCATCTGATGAGGAGCGCCTGATGTGGGTGCCACTGAAGGACGCCATCAGCCAGGTGCTGCAGCGCGCGTATGGCATGAGCCCCACGGATGCTGTGAGGTTGATTTACAGGCAAGTGACAAAAGGCCTGACAACTAGATGTGGCATGCATTTCCATGTGTCTTCTGGCTGTACAGTGCTGGGAACTGCGCAGTAGTAGTGGCGGCATGGGAAATTGGCAGCAAGGGCAAGAGCATTTGTATCATCCCTACCTGCTATCTCACTGCAGCAACAGCGTAAAGCACCTAGAGGACCACTGATGATCACAGAAGGGGTTCAAAATACATCAGTCGCTGCAAACCTCTTGCTGCTGCTGCAGGAAGGCTTGCCAGCAGGCCAAGAGCATCGAGAACGCCCATTCTGCCGCTGACGCTGTGACGGCGGCAGCTCTTGCAGCGGCAGCCAGGGCACTCGAAGAGGGTAGCTTGGGCGCAGAGGCAGCAGAGGGTGTTCTGCAATCGCGGACGCAGCAGTGGCAACAGCAGTGCCAGCTAATGCCAACATACGCGGCAACCTCAGCGAGGCTGAAGCAGCAGCAGATGCATGAAAGCAGAAGCATTGGGACCTCTACCAGCGGCGGCATGAGCAGCCTGCGCCGCTGCCAGATGAGTTCAGGCCGTTGGCAGAGTTTGCCGACAAACAGCTTGCAGGCACAGCACAGGGTGTAACAGCAGGTCAGCTGGCGGCAGCTGTCAGCGCAGCGGAGGCGATGACCAGCCAGCAGCCTGGCCCAGTCAGCCTAGTTGCCTGCTGGTTCCCAGTACAGGTGAAGTGATGAACAACCATGTTTGGACAGAAACATGTCAACATGAGCCTGTTGGCAGCTTCATGGCTCTGCAAGGTTGACGAGGTGGACGTTTGTAGTTGCATACGTTGTGGAAAGTGCACATCCTGCTTTGGCAGATATAGCAACTTTGAGTCGGGCAGTCAGCAGCAATCAATGCAGCATAATCACCCAGTCGTTTGTACCCTGCTTAAGGACTTGAACAACGCGTAACTCACACACTTGCTGAGCTTGCCCGTTTGTGTCGTCCTCCTCTGCACGTGACATGCATACCATCCCCGCTGTATGGCAGAAGGCACCAGACAGCACTGGAGGTGGCACAACACCAGCAGGCCAGCTGCAGGTGGGTGAAGCCATGTTTGGCAGCACAGGCCAGGCAGAGGCGTTCAATGCCATGCAGAATGCAGCATTGATAGCAACCACAGCTACTGCAGCCCCTGTGTTTTCAAGGATGCTTAGATCACATGACAGTTGGTGTTCATCTGCACTTGTTCTTTCTTGGTGTCTTTGCATTGTCTCAGCCAGCAGTGCGCCCTCTTGCAGTCGTCCTCGCCCATGTTCGTGATAGTAACACGATGTGTCCTGTGCTACATTGATCAACCCCGCTTTAGGCACCTGGCAGCATGCAGGACTCAGGTGGTGGTGCAGTGACTGAGGCAGGGCTGGATTCGGCTCCCAGGGCAGTGCCAGCAGGCAGACTCAGCACTGCTAGTGTCAGCACCGGCAGCATGGTTGCTGCGGCGGCAGATGCAGGTGAAGAGCCAGATCCCCTAGAGGCATTGCTGGACAAGGCTCTTGAGAAGCAGCTGCAGCAGCAGCAGCAACAGCAGCTGCAGCAGCAGCAGCAGCAGCTGCTGCAGCAGGCGCCAGCATTGCAAACAAGCATCAGCATCAGCAGTGCTGTTCAGCAGCAGCAGCAGCAGCAGCAGCAGCAGCAGCGCAGCACTGACAGACAGTCGCAAGCATACCAGCAGCAGCAGCAGGTGCAACAGCGTCAGACGCAGAGCTTCGCCAGCGGTGGGGCATCAGCTGCTACAGCTGCTGCAGCAGCAGGTGTAGGTCACACCTCTAGCACAGCGCACAGCAGGCCTGCTGTGCGTGACCAGCACCCACCGTCTTCAGCCAAGCCTGCCACAGCCAGCGAGGCTGGTGCTGACAAGGGCTCGCCAGGCGGTGCTGCTTGGAGTAGGATGGCTGAGTTACTGGGGAAGCGCAACATGCCACCGTCAAAACTGCAGCAGATGGGACTGACGAGGGTAAGTGTTACCGTGCTTTAGGAGGTTGGTTTATGTTTTTGCTGTACTCAAAGGGCTCAGTCCACATGTTGTGATCCGCAGCCAGCACGGGCGCGTGTATAGCGGTTGTAGCAGGCGAAGGTAAGTGAAGTTGTCCTGAGCAGCGATAGAGTTTTGTTGCAGTTCAATGACAAAGTTTTGCAACATAACTGTCGCTCTTGCACAGTTCTATTCACCATGCTGTTCATTCAGGCAGCATGCCGCTGCATCTGCTGCATCACCTGTGACCTTGCAGGATACTCTGGTCGGCGCCCATGCTGCTCTGTGTACCACGCCCTTGTGCAACATGTCTGACAGGCATGCGTGCCGCTGCATCTGCTGCTTCCCCTGTTTCCCTGCAGGATACTCTGGTCAGCGCTCATGCTGCTCTGTGTACTTTAAGCTCATTCAACATGTCTTACAGGTGTGCATGCTGCTGCATCTGCTGCCACACCTGTTGTCCCGTAGGGAAACCTGGCCGAGGCCCTCAAGAACGGGGAGCGCGCAACTGCTGAGCAGCTGCGCAAGGACGCTGGAAAAGGCTTGTTGGCGATGCTGCCAACTGCAGAGACCAAGGCAACTAAGCAGGGCAACTAAGCAGGGCAATCTGGAGGGGAACAAGGCTGCGGCTAAGGCTCTGAAGAAGCGCAAGGCAGCAGCAGCAGCAGCAGCAGCAGCAGCAGCAGCAGCACCCGCTGCAGCGGGGCCTGCACCAGCCAAGAAGCGCAAGGCGAAGCAGCCGCCCAAGAAGAAGAAGCAGTCTGAGGAGTCAGAAAAGGAGGCAGAAGCAGGCAGCAGCAGCAGCGGCGGCGAAGAGGACGAGTTTGAGGCTGCAGCCAGTGGCGGAGATGACGACATGGATGCAACGGAAGCAGCAGCAGCAGCAGCAGCAGGTGGGAGGCGTAGGAGGGCAGGGGCGGGAGTAAATCAGAAGTTTGCAGAGTATGAGACGTAGCAACAGGGCGTGTTGTTGATCCTGCAGGTACAGCTGTTGGTTTACACCTCTGGTGGATAGTACATGTTGATGTGGAGCAGTTGCTGGTTGTTGATGGTAGCAGCAGGTGCTGCTGAGCAGTAGAGCTCTGTATCAGCTGCATTTGGCTGTATGGCTGATGCTGCTGATTGTATTTTGTGTGTCCTGCAAGCCTTTTTATCTGCAGTCTGCTCTTGTGTATTGCATTTCTGCAAGTACTGCACAAGTGCAGTATTGCAGCAGCATGCATGACCGGTCACCAGTGCCGAGAGCCATCTATCAGCACGACGAGGGCAACCGATTGCATGCTGTGGCTTCTTATAACGTAAAATATGCATGTATTGGCATCATTTTGTGTGCTGTAATACACGTCCAGTTGCGTGTCCAGTTGATGTACAGTTGCTTGTCCAGTCTACCACTTGATGTCCAGTCACACACTGGACATGGCCATGTCCAGTCTCACACTGGACATGCCACTTGACATGTCCAGTTGCACACCAGCAACTGGACATGACTGGACACGCAGCTGGACATTTCAGTGACCATAGTGGGGGTGTGCCTCAATGTGTTGGCAAGTGATGTTGGGGGCTGGCTGCAGCTGATGCTGGGCCAATGTGTGTGCTTTCTGGGTTCTGCTGCACCCACTTCAAAGCAGTAAAAATGAGCAGTTTTTTTCCAAGTCCACCTGGAGGCAGGTTCTGGTGATGGCTTGCTCCCTGCATGCTTGCAATGGCTGCAACTCCAGGGTTGAGGGCAGCACTCACACATGTTCATGGTGTGTGGCTGTGCTTGTGTAAATGGATGCTTCTTACAGCAGTTTTCATGGTGAATAGCCCAAAGTTGGTGGCAGCAGTCAAAACTTTCCAGAATACCAGTACTAGCACACCTGCCAGTACTGGCAGGTGTCAATGGCCGGTACACGACCCTCACCAAGCCTGAAGGCATGTGTGCGGCGGAGTACGCTGAAATTAGATCACGGGTATGCAATGTAATAACTTTTTAAGCATCGACCTGCACTGAAGGTCAACGTCGCCGGAGGTCCGTCGACGCAGGTTGGTCAGAGTTTTAAGGACTCCTTGATTAAGAATACAGTTCTACACATTCAAGGATGCTATGATCACTGCTTGATCACCCGTGCAGCCCTACAGAACTTTACAGCAACCTGTTGTGTCTTTGGTAAAGTTCTGCGCTGATTTCCTAACCCGGGTTCATCGTGTTGGCCATCCGTACCTCAACAAGCAAGCACACCCGGTTGTATTGTTCTTTGATTGTAATTGCTGGAGTCACTCCGCCTTTCACACCTTTGCTACTTGTTGATCTTGGCCTGCGGGCCTCATGCTTTTCGCCTGAGTTGCGCGAAAAATCAGCAACCATGCAGCCTACACGAGTAGCTAAGCCAAGGCCAAACTACTTCTATGGTGTGCTTGAAGCGGGTACTCCCACACTAGCAGCCAGCCCACCCCCCGTGGCAACGTCTGACTGGTCTCGCTGTTGCAGATTACCGTGCATCGGTGTCTGAGAAGTTTATCAGGCGGGGACTCTATGTGTGCTGTCGCAGTCTGCCAGCAGCAATCCTGCTGGCCATTGCAGCTTCGCTGACGGTAAGCCACCTCGAGAACACGTTAGAATGATTGATCATGTAACGATTGATACGTTGAGCAGGCCTAACACGGTCCTGTTGCTGCCTTACAGCTGGAGCTTGGCAACATGCTGCGCACCGGTGAACTCATCAGGCTGTGGTCGGTGGCCAGCCAGACCGACCTCACGTTCAACCTGGTGAGCCTTGGATTGTGATGATTCAATAGCAGCGTTGCCTGGGCCCCTTGCGTGCGTACGCGCGGGACGTAACGCCCCCTCTGATGCGGCACTGTTCAATTTTGCAGGTGACCGTGGTGCTGTGCAGCAGCGTGCTGCTGGCAGCCCTGCTGTCCTTCTTCCTCCTGCAGACACGCCCTGTGTACTTGGTAGACTTCTCATGCTACAAGCCTCCTGACAGGTGTGCGCGCTGCAGCAGCTCCGTGCGCAGCAGAAAACAGCAGCATGCCCATGATCACAGCGCCATGCAGCATGCAGGGCCCCAGGCCACCTGATTTGCTTGTTGATTGATCTGATGATGTGTTAGCAGTACCAGTTTGGCAGCTGCAAGTGCGATGCCAGCAGCAGTGTTGTGCTTGTGTACTGCCTACTGGTCAGCTGTTGGAGAGGCATGCTTGCAGGATTGTAGTTCACCATGCCTGATTGTGCCGCGTGCAGCCTAGTATGCATTGTAACACATCATCAGCAAGTTTTGCAGCGCTAATGGATATCAGCTGCATACTATGTAGCTGATCATAGCTCTCTTTTGCCGTTCTTGCAAGTGCATGTGCATGGCCTGCTGACTGCTTGACTGTTCATGGTGTGTCTGCGCCCCTGCTTTATGCCACGCAACTGCTCATGCCACCATCACCACAGTTGGAAAGCTCCCAGGCAAATGTTCAATGATTGCTCTGTGGCGTGCAAGGCAAGCCTAGCAACGCTGAGTGTGGTTAATTGGTTGTCGCCGCGATGCATGCGTTGTTGCACGTTGCATCTTGATGCTGCACTTAGGAGGGTCTCTAACGTTGCGCACGCCTGCTGCATGTGCTGCTTCAATGTCACAACTGCGCAGCTGGAAGTGGCCAAGGCAGTGGCATGCTCACTGTACTTCTGCGTGCAAGGTGTGTACAGCTGTTCACGCATGTCATCTTGAGATCAGCAATCTGCACCACACATGCTTAGACATCCATATCTAAGGAGCAGCGGCACTAACAGGCGCAGTACAGTTGTGCGGCCGCAGCATGCTTTGCCGGCCGTTCCTGCAGGCTGTCCTGCAGGTATCTTTGATCAAACAGCGAATGTCAGAACCAGCATTGCGGCACGTCAGCAGCAGCAGCAGCAGTGCCACCAACCTAATCCACAGCAAGCAACCGCCAGCCAGAACCGCAGCAGCAGCAGCAGCTGACCTGTGGACCCTGCAGCTGAATACCTTATCATCAACCTCTGTACATGTCTCATTCGCATCACTTCCTCATCCTGCAGAAGTTCACACCGGAGAGCATCAACTTCCAGAGCAAGATCCTTGCTCGCAGCGGCCTGGGTGATGACACCTACCTGCCCCCGGGGCTTGCGCAGCAGCCGCCAGCAATCAGCATGAGTGACGCACGTTGGGAGTTTGAGCAGGTGAGCAGGCACAGCTGTACACATAGTGGCAGGTGGAATGTTGCCTCCAATTAGTGTTCACCTAGCGAAGAAAGGGAATCACAGCAGCTGTTCTCAGCACGAGCGTTGGCGCTGGGAGTTTGACCAGGTGTGATGTGATAGCGGCCTGGGTGACGACACCTACCTGTCACATGGCCTCACGCAGCAGCCGCCAGCAATCAGCATGAGCGACGCGCGTTGGGAGTTTGAGCAGGTGCGCAGGCACAGCCAAACATAGCGGCAGGCAGAATGTTGTAATCACTAGAAAGGGCATCACAGCAGCTGTTTTAGCATAAGCGACGCACGTTGGGAGTTGAGCAGGTTATCAGGCAGTATGTTGTGCTCAGCTAGTCTTGAGCCAGTCGAAGCAAGTGTTACAGCAGCCGCCAGCGATCAGCATGAGCGATACACGCTGGGAGTTTGAGCAGGTGAGCAGGGAAAGCATGCTGTCTTCACCTAAGTGCACCTAGCGAGAAGGGGCATCGCAGCAGCTGTCCTCAGCATGATCATCTGAGAACAGGCACTGATGTGGCGACAGGCAACATGTGTATTGTGATGAGGTCGATTGATCGACAAAGTTACACTATGGCAGCTGCCAGCAGTCAGCATGAGCGATGCACTGTGGGATTTTAGTCGTAAAGGCGGTGAATTTGCATGGTGGACATGTGCCAGGCGCTAGGTGCACCTTGACGCATTGCTGCAGCTAGCTTACAGCTAGCAGGCAGCATGAGCGATGCGTGCTCGGCAATTGCAAACAAGGCAGCAGCTGGACACAGTGATTTGGGGCAGGTGCATCACACTCTGCTTTGTCGCATAGACACAACAGCAGCAGCCGCGGCCAGCAATCAGCATGAATGATGCACCCTGGGAGTGCAGCCAGCAGCAGAACGCATCAGGGGACACTTTCCGAGTACACTCTTTTGGCCATACATCAGCAGTGCTGTGCAGCACTAGAAATTGCTTTAGCTAGGCTGGTCTTCACTGGAGGGTGTGTATCCAGCCACCCTGCCAGGCGCCATGCGCCATGCTGTGTTGAGGTCACTGCCGCCGCTGCTGTCACCCGCAGGTGTGCTGCACTGCTGTGCGTGATGGTTTGGATTATGGTTTGGATTTACGGACAACTCTACCGACCCTGATTCTAATGCTGCGGCTGCTGTCACCCGCAGGTGTGCTTCACTGCTGTGCGGGACGTTCTGGCAAAGACGGATGTGCACCCGCGCCAGATTGGTTGCGTGATTGTCAACTGCAGCCTGTTCAACCCCACGCCCAGTTTGAGTGCGATGATCATGAACCACTTCAAGATGAGCAGCAACGTCATCAACTACAACTTGGGAGGCATGGGCTGCTCAGGTGCGTTTGAACAGTATGAAGTGTGTTAGTGACATGTTGAACGGCATGTAACATGTCACTTCAAGATAAGCAGCAACGTCGTCAACTTCGAACTTGGGAGGCATGGGCTGCTCAGGTGAGGCAATGTTCACCTACATGATGTTCTCCTACGTATTATGTTCTAGAACATCAGAGATGCAGAGATGCGCGCAAGATGCAGTAGTAGAGTCTACTACCGATGCCTGCTCCACTATAGATGCTGCAGATGCTGCCCAGCATGCTGACTGCGCACCACACTGTCGCTGCCGCGATTTCTGCCTGCAGCCGGCATCATCGCGATCGATCTCGCGCGCCAGATGCTGCAGATGCTGCCCAACACATACGTGCTGCTGACCGTTCTTCTTCATGCCGCTGTTGCTGCTGCCGTTGTTACTCTCTGCAACCGGCATCATCGCGATTGACCTCGCGCGCCAGATGCTGCAGATGCTGCCCAACACGCTGACTGTTTATGATGCCACTGTCGCCGCCGCCATTTTCGTCTGCAGCCGGCACCATCGCGATTGACCTAGCACGTCAGATGCTGCAGATGCTGCCCAACACGTATGTGCTGCTGACTGTGCACCATGCCACTGTCACTGCCGCTTTTTCCGTCTGCAGCTGGCATCATCGCGATTGACCTCGCGCGCCAGATGCTGCAGATGCTGCCCAACATGCTGACCGTTGCTTATCATGCCGCTGTCGCTGCCTTTTCTACTCTCCGCAGCCGGCATCATTGCGATTGATCTAGCACGCCAGAGGCTGCAGATGCTGCCCAACACGTATGTGCTGCTAACAGTTTTTCTTCGTGCCGCTGTGGCTGCCGCCTTTGTGTTACTGCAGCCGGCATCATTGCGATTGATCTCGCGCGCCAGATGCTGCAGATGCTGCCCAACACGTACGTGCTGGTGGTGTCCACGGAGAACATCACTCAGAACTGGTACTTTGGCAACACCAAGTCCATGCTCATCCCCAACTGCCTGTTCAGGGTGGGGGGAGCGGCCATGCTGCTGTCAAACAAGCGCGTGGAGTCGTGGTGAGCAGCAGGGATGGCCTAGTAGTTGTGCTTCTTTTGTAACATTTCTGTTTGCGGTAGCGGTCAGCAGGCGCACTGTTATATCCCCAACTGCCTGTTCAGGGTGGGGGGAGCGGCCATGCTGCTGTCAAACAAGCGCGTGGAGTCCTGGTGAGGAGCACGTTTGTATAGCGATATCAAGTGACATGAAGAAACATCATGTCGTGCTGACTGCCTGTACTTCATACTGTTGGTGGAGTGGTGGTGGTGGTGGTGCAGTGTGTGGAGTCGTGGTGAGGAGCACGGCCGGCATAGTAGTGCTGCTTTTGCATAGCATTATTATTTGCTGCAGTGTTCAGCAGGCGCACAGTCACAGGACCGCCAGGATCGGCGTCGTCAGCAGAACAGCAGAACTACATCATATAAAGTTGTGCTGACCACATGTACAAACGCAAATGCGTCGCCATGTGGCGTACCGTGTTTGCTGGGGTTCTGCTGCGGCCGTGCCCAGTGCAAGCTCAAGCACGTATTATTTGCACCCCTGCTGTCTGATGCACTTGCTGACGCTGGAATCCCACCCCCGATGGGTTGATGCCATGTATGAGTTGAAGCATGTGGTGTGCATCAGATTTGCCGGCTGCAGCATACATCTCCAAAACGCATGTCTTTGTCTGCTGCTTGTGCCCCGCAGGCGTGCCAAGTACGAGCTGATGCACGTGCTGCGCACACACCTAGCTTGCTACACTAGATATAAAAGTATATGTTCTTCAAAAGCAGCGCATGTGTTTTAAAAACACCATGTTGCCATGCCCCGCAGGCGCGCCAAGTACGAGCTGAAGCACGTGGTGCGCACGCACCTTGCTGCCAACGACGCCGCGTTCAACTGCGTGGTGGAGCAGGAGGACAGTGAGGGCGTGCGGGGGGTGAAGCTGAGCAAGGAGCTCATGGCCATCGCAGGTGGGCTATATCAACCAATTCAATCAATCACACGTGTTTCTAGCAAGACGGGCAACCTTGGAGCAGGTCCAGTTGGTTGAAAACAGATTGACTTGCGGATAGGATTCCTAGTGATTCCTAGGGCTTTAGTTTCATGGGGAGCGTGATGGGGATGCACCTGCGTTCAACTGCACGGTGGAGCAAGAGGACAGCGAGGGCGTGCGCGGGGTGAAGCTGAGCAAGGAGCTCATGGCCATCGTAGGTGGGTCAGATCAAGCAGTTCAATCAATCAATGCAATCAATTACACATGCTTTTTTGTTTTCCTCTTGTCGTGCGGGGGGTCAAGCTGAGCAAGGAGCTCATGGCCATCGCAGGTGGGCGTTAGTTTTGTCTTCAGGTTTTTTTCGTCAGTTTTCTCATGGAATGTGTGCTGGGAAATGTCCTGCAGCGTTTGCATGTTGGTGTTGCGTGCGGGGCGTGAAGCTGAGCAAGGAGCTCATGGCCATCGCAGGTGGGTTTGAGGGGGGTTTGTCACTTTTTTTCATGTGTGATCGGGGATGTGCCTGCAGTGTTTGCATATTGGTGCGGGGGATGAAGCTCAGCAAGGAGCTCATGGCCATCGCAGGTGGGTTAGAACAATCAATTCAATCACTAACAATAACATTGAACCACCGTATTCAAGTTATGATGTATGTTTGGACAGGATTCCTGGAGGATGTTGCAGTTGCATTGGATGGTGTGATGGGGAAAGTGCCAGCAGTGTCTGCATGTTGGCATGCGCGGCATGAAGCTGAGCAAGGAGCTCATGGCCATCGCAGGGGGATATACCAATCAATGCAATTCGATCAATGACACGTGTTTCCAGCAAGACGGGCAACGTTAGAGCACGTCCAGTTCAAACCACCGTACTTTGATTAGCAAAGGGTGAACGTGCAGATAGGAGTCCTGGATGATGTGCAGTTTCACGGGACGGTGTGATGGGGAATATGCCTGCAGTGCCGGAATGTTTGTGTGTGGCGTGGAGTGCAGCAAGTTCGCTGTACAGTGCAGTGCAGTTGGGCCCTTCAGGCGCGGTGCTGAAGGCAAATATCACCTCACCTTGGACTTAGCTGGTGTTGCACCAGAGGGTCAAGTGAGGTGATCTTCGCCTTCGCCGCCTCGCCAAACACAGCTGTCCAACACAACCTCCTCGGATTTGTGTTGCGACAGCTTTCCATACACAGTAGTGGCGCTAATCCACCATATTCTTGTGTTGTCCTGTGCTGCGTGCAGTTCCTGGACAGGCGAGGCGTTGGGCCCACTGGCGCCACTCCAAACACAGCTGCTCAACACAACCTCCTCTCAAAACATGTTCCACAGAACATCACTGGCCGACCGTGCTTATTCTAAGCGGCGTGACGCCCGCGTGATCATTTGACGAACTCTCGCAGAGCATTCATGTCAGCCATTGTTTCATATGCTGCTGTTGTCCCCTGACAGGCGAGGCGCTGAATGCCAACATCACCACCTTAGGCCCCCTAGTGCAACACCAAACACAGCTGCTCCCCTCAAAACCATGTGCTGAATGTTGTATGTGCTGTGTGTGCTGTCTTGACATGCGAGGCGCTGAAGGCCAACATCACCACGCTGGGCCCCCTAGTGCTGCCCATCAGCGAGCAGATGCTCAACACAACCCCCTTTTGTAATTTGTGTTGCTTGCTTTGCATGCTGCTATTCGACAGGCGAGGCACTGAAGGCTAGGCCAATATAACCATGCTGGGCCCGCTAGTGCAAACACCAAACACAGCTGCCTAACACCCCCTCCCCTCAACAAACATATGTCAACTGTTGTATGCTGTTGTTGCAATCATCAGGCGAGGCGCTCAAGGCCAACATCACCACGCTGGGCCCCCTAGTGCGACACCAGACACAGCTGCTCAACACAGAATGCTCAAATACCTTATGCTTGTTTTGTGTACTGCTGTTGCAACAGGCGAGGCGCTGAAGGCCACCATCACCACCTTGGGCCCCCTGGTGCTGCCCATAAGCGAGCAGATGCTGTTTGCAGGGCCCATTGTCCGGGCCCGTTGTCCGTCAAAACGTGCAGCGCTGATCCACCATTTGTGTGTTCTGCGTTGCTGTGTGTATGTTGCCCTTTGCAGGCGAGGCGCTGAAGGCAAGGCCAACATAACCATGCTGGTCTTTCTGTCACGACCCGCAAAACAGCCAACACAACCTGCCCTCAAACATATGTCAACTGTTTTGCATGCTGCAGGCGAGGCGCTGAAGGCCAACATCACGACGCTGGGCCCGCTGGTGCTGCCCATCAGCGAGCAGATGCTGTTTGTATGTTGTTCCTTGACAGGCGTTGGGCCCGGTGGCGCAACTCCAAACACAGCTCCCAACACACCCTGCTCTCACACACGACCATCGATGTTTATGCTGCTGTTGCCATGAACAGGCGAGGCGCTGAAGGCCAACATCACCATCTTAGGCCCCCTCGTGCTGCCCATCAGCGAGCAGATGCTTTACACAACACACAACACCCCCAACACATTTGTAAACTGTTTTGCATACTGCCACTCAACAGGCAAGGCGCTGAAGGCCAACATCACCACGCTGGGCCCCCTGGTGCTGCCCATAAGCGAGCAGATGCTGTTTGCAGCCTACCTGCTGGGCCCCAAGCTGCTGGGCAAAAAGAAGCTGCGGCCGTACATCCCAGACTTCATTAAACGCACCTCCTCACAATTACGTGCTCATCGCTTTGTATGCTGCTGTTGTCCCTTGACAGGCGCGGCGCTGAAGGCCAACGCAATCATGCTGGGCCCGCTGGCGCAGCACCAGACACAGCTGCTGGCGCAACCTCTCCTCCAAACATATGTGGACTGTTTTGTCAGCTGCTGCTGAACTCAGCAGGCGAAGTACTGAAGGCCCGCTGGCGCAGCATTAGACACAACAGCTCAACACAACCCCAAATACCTTATGCTTGTGTTGTATGGTGCTGTGCAACAGGCGAGGCGCTGAAGGCCAACATCACGACGCTAGGCCCGCAGGCGCAACACCAAACACAGCTGCTCCCCTCAAAACCATGTGCTGAATGCTGTATATGCTGATGTTTTTTGTTGTCCCCTGACAGGCGAGGCGCTGAAGGCCAACATCACCACGCTGGGCCCCCTGGTGCTGCCCATCAGCGAGCAGATGCTGTTTGCAGCCAACCTGCTGGGCCGCAAGCTGCTGGGCAAAAAGAAGCTGCGGCCATACATCCCAGACTTCAAGCTCGCGTTTGAGCACGTGTGCATCCACACGGGTGGCCGCGGCGTGATTGATGAGATTGAGAAGCAGCTGTGCTTGACGCCGGAGTTTGTGGACCCGAGCAGGGCCACGCTGTACCGCTACGGCAACATCAGCAGCAGCAGCATCTGGTGAGGACTGTGGGGTTGCAGGAAGTCGCGCGTTGCAGGATGGGATTGCGGTGATGTCTTGTTGCCTTGTTGCCGGCATACATGTTTTGTGATTGTACCGTTGCGGCAACATTATCAGCAGCAGCATCTGGTGAGGAATGCAGCGTTGCAGGTCATATGTGTGCAGATTGATGTGTGTTGCAGGAAGGGAGTGCGATGGTTTTTTGCTGCCTTGTTGCCGGCATACGTATTTCGTGAGTGTAGTGCAATGGCAGCATCAGTCGGCAGCAGCATCTGCTTTGGCCTGCAGCTGGTGCCACGTCAGGGTTCACTATTGGTCGCCTACTGTTCTGCAGTTCAAAACTGCTTGCGGGAGTACAGGCGCACCTTGCTGCTGTTTCGACTCTACTAACGCAACTATCTAATTGTTACGTTGCTGCTTCTGCCTCTGCTGCTGCTGTGCCTGCACAGGTACGTGCTGGCCTATATCGAGTCGATGAAGGGGGTGCGCAAGGGTGACCGCGTGTGGCAGCTAGGCTTTGGCAGCGGCTTCAAGTGCAACAGTGCGGTGTGGGCAGCAAACAGGCGCATCTCAGACCAGCACGCAGCATGGGACACGTTTGACCACGACCAGATGGAGGATGACCTGGCGCAGAGCATGTAGGTTTGACCAGGTTTGACCACTGAGGTTTGACCACTGAGGTTTGACCAGGTTTGACCGCTGAGGGTAGACCAGGTTTGACTGCTGACGGTTCACCAGGGTTGACTGCCAAGGGTTGCACTCAATCACCTGAAGCACCCCTGGATCAACTTGTTGGGTTGTGCCAATGGTGCCTCTAGAAGTCATTGATGATGCTGTTGATGCTGCTTGGTACGTTTCAAACTGACTCGCGGAGGAGGGTGATTCCAGCCAGCAGGGTGTTGCGGTGTAAGGTGCTGTTGCCTGGTCAATCGCAACAGCAACAGAGTCAGATGCAGCAGCGGATGCTTGTTGTTGTGGTGAATCCGGCTATCAGGGCGGTGCGGTGTGAGGTGCTGTTGCTTGGCCAGCCAGCAGCAGAGTCAGGTGCAGCAGCAGAGGCTTGTTGTGCGGGGTTTCATTCTGCTGCTGCTGCGCATGGCGCGGAGCGTGTGGTTATGCAGAGCTTGTCGCTGTGTTCCGTGGGAGCCCGGAGGCCTGATCAGCTTTTGGTTGTGGGGTTTTGTGTGGATTGGGGAGGAGTTTATAGGGCATTTTTGTCTGAAATGCAGGCTTTTTGCACAGGCGACGCAGCAGCGGTGTGCATACCTCTGCAGCATGGACCCAGACTCAGTAGGTGGCGTGGGGCAGAGCGTTTTTTCTCCTGTCGGTGTAAGGATCGGCAGCACGCGCAATCCCTGCTCAAGCCACGCCACTGGCAACGCATGCGCAGCCAGCTCTGTGCATAAGAGCTGGCGATTGTTCATATCAGCACAGCAAGTGTTAGGGGTGCTTGCGCTCGTTGCGGCGCACAGCTGCTGCCGACAACCGGCAACAGCAGAGCACACCGGCGAAGATTTCCTTGTGTTGGTTTGGGCCTGTTAGTTTGTGTGATTGAAAAGTGTTACTGTTGCTGACGCATGGCGGCACCTCAAAGGCTGTGGGCGCCTCTTTGCAGGAAACGCAGCAGCAGGTGTGTGCTGTTTGGCGCTGGGGCAATTGTGTGTTTTTTGTGGTGTGTGTTTCGCGCAGTGCCAGTGTCGCACGTGTTACGGCACTGGATGACAGCAGCAGTTTTGTCTACAGAGATGACGCACCCTGATACTGCATCTTGTGTGTCGGGCTTGGCTTTCGTGGCGGTTGCTGGCCGCTCGTTGCAATTGGCGCTGCAGCGCGTGCTGCTAACGGTTGCCTATTGTTGGTAGGACACCTATCTGCACATGTTTGTGCTGATTGGCGGTGCAGCGCTCTAGCCCCTCGCACTATAGCAACGCTGCTGCCTGCTCATGTGGCAGTCGCTATTGTTGCCGCTGAAGCTTTGTGTGCACAAAGCAGCAGCAGCAGCAGCCAGCTGCGGGTTGGGTGTTTGTTTGCTTCGAGCGGGGAGGTTGCAGGGCCGATCCCGCATGCTGCACTTGGCATGCTGCATTGCGCACTGAACTTCTAGGCCGCTTTTGTGTACTAGGATTTGTTTCATGTAGCTATCATGCTTTGCCTCGACTTTCGACCACCTGCGAGCTGCCAGGACAACACATCTGCCGTTGCCCATGCACAGCATGTTCTGGTGTGCATGTGTTCGTGTGTGTGTGTGTGTGGCAGCCGGCTCATTGTGGGGGCGTGCACACAGGTTATGCGCTTTGGCTTGTCATTGCGTATTGCGCATAACTTTTTTGACCTCTGACATCACACTTGCGTGACTGTGACATAGCCAACGCGTAGGTGTCATGGCGTTGGCATTTGACACAGGATGGTTAGCATCGGGTGAGCGCCGAAGCTTATTGTGCACATAAGTACGCTGCTTGAGACGGACAATTACACACCATATGTATGTGCATACACCAGCGTACCTCGTTCTGTTGTGTACATCTTACTAGGAGCGTGTGTAGGTGCCTAGGGTGAGTGGGTATCTCCATAGCCTGCTGTCGGCTGTCGGCAGTGCACTTTGATGTTGGTGTTCTACTACATCAGTTCGTTTGTGCATTGAGTCACTGACTGCGCTGCTGTGTAGTCTTGGTGCAGGAGCACGCTGCACACAACAGCAGTAGGATGACTGTGCATGGCTTTCTGCTGGAGTGCTGCTACGTTTTCACAACAGCAGGCATGCAGATTTGAATGTGGTGCAGCAATAAGCAGGCTCACTGTGGTACCCATTGCTGATCATATCACGCTGCATGTAGCCGCAATGCACTGAACGTCAGTGACGGACATGTTGCTTGGAACAGCAAGCAGCAACCCTCAGGGGTTCAGGCTCAGAAAGCATGTTTGTGGTGTGCAGGCAGAGCTAGCCGTCTGCGTCGTGCAGGTGTAGCAGCACCGTGCTAGACTCTAGCAGAACAACCTGCAGCCTGGTGTTGAACACCCTACCCCTGCATGCAAGGCTGTGCATGCATGCAAGGCTCGTAGTGAGTGGTGTTGCCGCAACCTAGTGGTTGGGTCTGGTTGCCACCTCTAGGTTTGCGGCCCATGCAGTATCTCCTGTGTATGTGCGGTGCCATCATGATGATGCTCCGTAGTGCTGTAACCACACGTCCTGTACTGCTGGTGGCGGGGCCCCATCATCTAGTAGACATGAGAGTACTATAAAGTGAATGGACTGTAATTTGCTGCTTAGATAGATAGAGGGGTTACACGGTGTGTTCATGCGGCATACGCCACCACAGACACCTGGTAAAATAGGAAGCTGCAAGCAGCTCAGCTCAGCTCAGCTCAGCTCAGCTGTCACTCCGAGGTTTTAACCCCAGAAAAACCTCTGTGCGTATGGTATGACATTGGTTATGCTAGCATAACCGTCTTCCTTACGACACGCAATTTGGCTGCACTCTGGGAATTTGCTGCTTGACACTTGGAAGAAGAGGGGTTACAGGGTGTGTTCAAGCGGCTACGCCGCAACGGACACCAGCTAGAAAAAGGATGCTGCGAACAGCTCAGCTCAGACTGTCACTCAGAAGGAGGCTGAACCCCAGAAAAACAGCCCCTGTGTGAGAGGCATGACATTTGGTGTGCAAGCACAACCGTCTTTCTCATCACACGCAATGTTGGTGTATCAGAGGGTATCTGATCATGAAAGCAGTAGTCTAAGCAGTGTCAGTGACAGCAATCTATACATTTTGCAGTACAGGCGGCGGGCTGAGCTCGGGCGTCTAACACTAGCTCAAGAAAAGCAGGTCGGACTCAAGGCAGCTGATGGAATATGCAAGCAGAGGGCCGACCAGCTGCTGAGGGTGTGACATCTCTGCATTCCAGCAGTTATGCAGTGACCCACAACATCCACCCAAAAAAAGGACTGGCCGCCTCTGGCGGAGATGGTTGTTGAGCATGAATAAAAGCAAGCAAATACATGCATACACAGGCTGTCATCTGCGAACCACACGTAAGCCATTGCCGCACAACACTGTGTGCCAAGCAATGAACGGCTGACACGTGAGCAGTTGAATCCTATGCCGACGAGGTACCCGGGCCGTAGCAGCAAAGTCAGCAAGTGCATCCCAGAAACACCCAACAGCCGCTCGCACTGCTACTTGTTCTACCAGCACGGGGATAGTCAACTGATGAGACACCGCCCAAGCCACCTTGCGGCCATGCTCAAACTTGCAATCTGGTGTCCAGCAATCCGATGTATCGGATAAAGTTCAACAGTACCATACTGTCCGGCGGGACGTTAAACACGTGGCGCAGTGGTGATGACGGACGAACAGTGGCCGAAAGGTTGCAGGTTCGATTCTGAGCCTAAGCAGTATGTCCCTGGACTCAGGGATACAGTCGGCGAAAGCCAAAGGAAGGACCATACATGCTTTCTATCTGTATATGGCTCTGCAGTTATCAACACTAGTTGAACGCTACTGCCAGAACCGGCTGCCTTTAGAGGTTGGGCGTTGCTTGTATAGGCAGCAGCATACTGTTTTGTGAGCCTCTGAAATCCTGTTTACCAGGTCTTCGTTGCGCCGTAGGCGCCTGAGCAGACCAATGTAACCTCATCATCCCCGAAGGAAGGATGCTGCTAATGTCCTCGCGACTCTCCGCAGGACTCCGTCGATTGCTGGCTATATACACACCGGCCCTGCTAGGTGTGCAGTCCAACGTATGGGGTGATTCCCACATGCTGCCTAGTAAGGGGTGTAAGGGTCTGGGTAGTCTACCTTGCACCGAAAATAGAGAGAATAATCAGTCTGCTTTCCGCCTCCCCAGTGGGTCAGGCGCGGTTGCCGATGCCAAAAGGTATGTTTTCAAGGATTGATTACTATTAGTATCATACTGTATCAGTGATACTGTCCCAACATCCCCAGTGAAACGGCTCAGGCGTAATGAGCGAACGGACGAAGCCCGGTAGTACAATGCAGTACAGTGCCAGGTTAGGTTACCGTATAGTATACCGTTGACCTACCGGCAAGTTGGCAGGAGTAGCCGTTCCAACCAGCTGTTGTGCCAAAATTGTATATGTGCGCAAGTGAGGAGCTGATGCCACATTCCCAACATATTTACAATCCGAGAAGACTGATCAAACAGCCATCAATTGCACCACATGGGGCACTGGGTTACTGACCTGCCGCAGAAGTGACCGTCACGTGGCACGCTGCGGCACCGTGCTGGTATGACACCACACCACGGTAGCGAGCCTGTGGCAGCGCTGGCTGCATCAACATGCCAGAATAAGCAACTTGCGAACAGAAGAGCTCAAATGGGGGCAGCAGCCCACACCTGGCTTTTGGCAGGCGCTATCTGGCATGCATATGGTTTCAGTGCCACACTCAAACCCGCACTCTGGTATTGCATACTGCATCAAAAGCTCACCCTCTCACAAAATCCAAGCGACTGCTGAACACATCAGCACCAATGGTGCTTGCTGATGGCACCGTTGGTAACATTTGCATAACATGATAATGACAATGCCCTGCTGTTGCACGCCAACTATCCAGTCAACCCTGCTCAACATCTCCGCCACTACAACTGGCAGCCGTTGCTTTGTCAACTATACCTGGCAGCTGCTGCTGCCCACCCCAGTAGACATCCCACTGTGGCTGAGCCCCTGGTAGCATGTGCTGTCACAGCAGGGCCTGAACTCCACTGCAGCAGCACCAGCAGCAGCCGTCGCCGCAGCTGTCCCGTTGTGCCCACCACAGCTGCTTCTGCTGCTGCTGCTGCTGCAGCTGCCCAGAGGCCCAGTGGCCGCCTGCCGCCATCTACCAACCAATGCTGCTGCGTGTCTTTGCTGCTTCAAGAGCCTGCACTACTTATCCTGCTGCTGCTGCTGACAGGAAGCCCAGTGGCAGCTGCTACCGCTGGCTGTCCCTGCAGCAGCAGCAGCTGCTGCCGTCAAACGCCGCCTTTCTGCTGCTGCTGTTGCTGCTGCTCACAGAAAGCCCAGCAGCTGCTGCAGCTGCCTGCATCTGCAGCAGCTGCTGCGGTCATCGCCATGCTTCTCCTGCTGCTGACCTTGCTGCTGCTGCTGCTGCTGGTGCTGCTGCTCACAGGAAGCCCAGCAGCTGCACCAGCAGCTGCACGGATGGGTTCCCCCAAGCCCCGTCTGCTGCTCTCAAACCCGACTTTCTGCTGCTGCTGCAGCTGCAGCTGCTGCTCACAGGAAGCCTAGCGGCTGCACCAGCAGCTGCACAGATGGGTTCCTCCAAGCCCCGTCCTCCTGCCTCGCCAGCCGCGCTGCTGCCACCACCCATTTGCTGCGCATCTCAACACCTGCTGCGCTGCTGGCTGTATCATACGACGCTGCAAGGCTGCAGCCGCTATCCCCCAACCGCTTGCTAACCCCAACTGTCGGCCCCTGACGATCAAAGTCATGGCTGAACTCCGCGCACCAGCCCTTGATGTTATAACGCATCTGCTCCTGGTCCTGAGCTGGCACGAGTACGCGGTACAGCTTCTGGCTGAGCGGGATCTTCCAGAACAGCAGTGGGATGCGCTGCTTCAGGTGCCTGTCAACAAAATTGCCGCTAATGTTGGCGATGCGACCGAGGTCCAGCCGCGCGCCGAGCTTGGTTGCTGCCAGCAGCTGCCCGCGGCGCGCCTCGTGCTCAACCCACACTGTGTGGCGGCTGCTGCCGTCGTCCTGCACGCATGCACAAGAGTTTTTATATATAAGATAAACATTCTATTCTCAGTCAAGAGTTAGAGATGTTTTTGGCTGCCAGCAGCTGCACGAGGCGCGCCTCGTGCTCAGCCCACACTGTGTGGCGGCTGTTGCCGTCGTCCTGCAAGCAAGATCAGATCAGATCTCTGTTGCTGAGCTCCATGCAAGGCGTGCGAATGCATGGCTGCAAAGGGTTCAGATGTAAGGCAGTGATGAGCAGGCAGTGTCGCAGCTGCCTATCAGTTATCCACTGAATCAGCTGCCTCACACAAAATACAGAAGCGTCGCCTGCCTCCAAAAACCCTAGCAACTCCATATCCCACACAGCAATGATGGCACCGCAACGCAACGCTACAAGTGCCTGCAAGCACTGCTCACCTGCACCAGCTGCACGCTTTTTGTTTCGTGGTCCCACATGTCCTGCCGCCACTCAGGCCCCGGAAATGACACAGCAGCACGCAGCCGCGCTGCACGGTCAACGGGGTCAATGCTGACTGCCAGGCTTGACTGCTCAGTGAACGTATCTCCTGCCCATGCCAGTGACAGCTCTGGCTTGCGCTGACTGAAGTCATATGACACGCCCAGGAAGCGGTCCTCAGACACCTGCTGTGCGTATGCAAGCTTAAGGCTCGCCAAAGCATTGCCGACTAGCGACTGCGCACGCAGGGGGGAATCTGTGCCGGCCTTGTATGACAGGTTTGATGCTGAGATGTGGAAGGCATAGTCCTTGCTGCGCAAGTTGAAGCCCACATCGCCGAGAGCTTCGACTACGTTGCCGTATTCGAGCTGCTCTACGTCATCCCAGCCTCTGCGCACAACAAAGCTGCAGCGAGATGCAACGCACTGCGCCTTGTCTTTGCTGCTGCTGTACACTGCTCCCAGGTTGTTCAGGTCGAAGGGCAGCAGGCTGACGCCCGTGATAAAGTCGAGCTTGTTGCTGTTTGTCATTTGTGGAGCTGCACGATCGAATGGGTGCTGGAGTGTGAACACAGCTGCACTGTTGCTGTTTCGAGACTGGTGGGCGCACAGCACTCAGTTCATGGCAACGTGTTCAACTAAAACCGAGTATTGTATCTATAAAGTATCGATGAGCATTGTTGGACTACAAATGGCAGCCTTGTGCGCAAGCGATCTCAAAGACCGGCTGCTGAACAGCCCCAGGACATGACACCAGAGTGCATTGCCTACCGATCGCTCTGAGCGATACGAAAGAATTTTTGTGAATTCTGTTTGTTAGTAAACGTGCTGCGTTCTGCTGCGGGTGACCCTGGGCTGTAGTGCTGGCAGTGTGCCTAGGTCAACGTGAGGTGGAACAGGCAGATACCTGCAGCATAAGACATGAGGAGGGGCGTGAGCTTGCTGCGGACGGGTCTGCGTGGCCTGCATACCTCTCAGGCCCACCTGGCAGAGAGCAGCAGTGCCACGTTTCCCTCGTGGCTGCCTAGCGGGCCCAACAGAATCAATACGCCGCTTACACAGCCTCTGCCAGGCGTGGAATCAGTAGAAGGCCTGCACGCGCCGAACGAGCCACCCCCAACAGAGGTCACTACACTGTCAAATGGGGTCAGGATCGTCAGTGAGGCCTCTATGGTGAGCAAGAGAGCGTCAAATAAACGGATCTTCCACCCAACATACTTGAACGCAAGCCAGCCCGCGCAAAGCTCGTGCATGGCTTGCCAGCAGCAGTGCACACAGCACTGCTGCTGCACAGCAGGGTGAACTTCTACTATCAGCCAGTGTTCTGCTATCTCTTCAACAGCCCATCTGTTGCACCATATCACTACCGCAAGGCAGTTCATTAACGTGGCACTGAAACAGCTGCTGAGATGCTCAGGTTTGGGTGCCTCCACTCAAGCAGCAGAGCCAGCCTAGCCAGGCACAGCAACAGCTTCATTTTTAGCTGCAACCATCAGTCCAACTGTCACGTGTTCAAATCTCCCAAAGTGACAACACAACATGTTACTTTCTATCCTGCAGGGCCCCACTGCCAGCATGGGCATCTACATTAACTCAGGCAGCATTTATGAGACAGCCAGCAGCACAGGTGATCACCCTGCACCAGCTGCAGCTGCAGCCACAGCAATGATACTGCAGCGCAAGCCAGCGCACTTCAGGCTCTATCAGCGATTTTTGCAACGTGCAACACCGCAAGCAGCCGCGGTTTCGACATACCAAGCAGCAGCATCTCACCAGCATTGCTGTCAGTTGAGCACGCCTCACGTGCAAGCTTACTCAAGCAGACAGGCCTATTGAAGCAAATGAACAGCTACACTGCTGCATGTCAGGCAGCTGGGAGCTACATTCACAGCAGCTGGCATGCTTACGTTGACACCACTGCTGCTGCTGCTGCTGGGGTTGTGTGCAGGTGCATCAGCCATGCTTGAGTGCCTTGCCTTCAAGGCCACCCGGCACAGGGACACACTGCGCGTCATGAAAGAGGTGTGCCTCATGACATGAAATTGTAGCAGCACTCTAGCAGAAATACATGCAGTGAAATTCTGCCCCTGCATGAAGGAGGTGCGCGCATGACGTGTATGTTGTACATCGGTTGCAGGTGGAGCAGATGGGCGCCAACATAGCAGCAAACGGTTCTAGCGAGCAGATGAGCTACACCATCGACTGCCTGCTGGTCTCTGTACTGGTGTTTCCTGTCCCTTGAATCTGCTGTTCTCTGTACTGCACGGCTGTGTCGTTTGCAGGTGGAGCAAATGGGCGCCAACATTGCAGCAAACGGCTCACGCGAGCAGATGAGCTACACCATCGACTGCCTGCGCAGCCACACCTGTTTCACCCGCTGGCCTCTGTCTTTTGTGTTACACCTCTGGAGCATTGCAGGTCGAGTGGATGGGCGCCAACATTGCTGCAATATACCTTTCACATTCTCTCTTTCTTCACCTGCTGGCCGCTGTCCTGCGTGCTGCACTGCGTTTCCAATCTTACAGGTGGAGCAGATGGGCGCCAACATTGCAGCAAACGGCTCGCGCGAGCAGATGAGCTACACCATCGACTGCCTGCGCAGCCATGCGCCTGCCGCACTGGAGCTGCTGGCAGACTGCGTGATAAACCCGGCGCTGCTGCCTCACGAGATTGAGGAGCAGAAGGCCCGCATGCAGCTGCTGCTGTCGCTGCCGGATGTGCAGCTGACACTGCTGTCAGAGGTGAGGGTGTGAGAGGGGTTCCTAGGGTGTCTGCTGTTGTGCTGGCGTGTTTGATGGTGGTTGTGTGTGAAAGCAGCTGCTGCTTGATGTTTGATGTGTGCTACATGTCAGATGGTGGTTGCCTGCGCAGCCACGCGCCTGCTGCGCTTGAGCTGCTGGCAGACTACGTGATCAACCCGGCGCTGCTGCCCCACAAATTGAGGAGCAGAAGGCCCGCATGCAGCTGCTGCTGTCGCTTCCAGACGTGCAGCTGACGCTGCTGTCAGAGATAAGGGTGAGCATTCCCCCATTCTTTCCCCTACCCTCTTCTTACCCTGGTTCCCTAAATCCTACCCTCCCCAAGACAAAGGAGCCGATAGGTTTTTATGGTGTGTGCTGTTGTGCTGGCTTGTTAGATGGTGGTTGTGGGTGCATGCAGCTGCTGCTGGTGCTGCCTGCCGTGCAGCTGACGCTGCTGTCAGAGGTGAGGGTTGGAGAGGGATATGTGTGGTATCTGCTGTTGTGCTGGCATAAATGATGGTGGATGTGGGCGTGTGCAGCTGCTGCTGCCAGGTGTGCTGTAGGAGGTAAGGGTTAGAGAGGGGCTTTTAGGTGTCTGCTGGTGTGCTGGCGTGTTTGATGGTGGTTGTAGGCACATGCAGCTGCTGCTGCTGATGTCGCTGCCGGACATGCAGCTGATGCTGATGTCAGCGGTGGGGGTAGGGGAGGGCTGCTTATGGTGTCTACTGTTGTGCTGGCATGTTTGATGGTGGTTGTGGGCACATGCATGCAGCTGCTGCTGTCGCTGCCGGACGTGCAGCTGACGCTGCTGTCAGAGGTGCGACAGTCAGGCTGGTGTGCGATGTAAACAACAACTAATGTCAACGGCTGTCAAGCGTGTGCGTATGCAACCGGTGGCTGTTGTGTAATTTGCAGCTGGCGTTGCTCTCTGAGGCCAGCGAAATTAAGTCAGTTTTGTTGCTTGGTCTGCGTCCTTGGCATTGCATGGTCAGCTGCAGGAATCTGTGCATGCCTGTGTAACCAAGCTCATACTCCTGCTGCTGCTGCTGCTGCTGCAGAAGCTGTTGCGGTCAGCGTACCAGGGCGCGCTGTCCTACCCGCTCATTCCTGAGCTGGAAGACCTGCACCGCATCAACTCCCACGTGCTGGCAGACTTTGTGGCTCAACACTACACAGGTGCAGCCCGTTTGGTGCATTGTTGGTGCATCTGTATCAGTGCATTTGGTGCGTTCCGGTTGGTGCATCGGTGCGTCACTCTTGAGTGTTGTGCTTCATGTCTGTTCATGTCCATGGTTGTTTATGTGGCGGGATGTTGCGCTGCCCTACCCGCTCTTCCCCGAGCTGGAAGACCTACACCGCATCAACTCACACGTGCTGGCTGACTTTGTGGCTCAGCACTACACATGTGCGGCTGGTTTGATGCATTACTTTTGAGCGTTGAACTTCATAGCTGCAGTGTTTATGTTACGGTGTGTATGTTCCATCTTGTGTGTGGTGGGAGCATTTCTGCGGTAGTGTGCCAGACTGCAAAGTAAGTTGCCTGCACTGCGTTGTGTCAACACCCACATGTGCTGGTGGACTTTGTATCTTGGCACTATGGTGGTGATGCATGGCATGGCATTCTTTGTTGTTCCGGGTTCTTGGTGCAGCAAGGTTTGCAGTTACCTCCAGATCTTGATGGAATGATGCCTTTGCTGCTGCAGGCAAGCGGCTGGTGTTGGCAGGTGCTGGCCTGCACCACCAGCAGCTAGCCGACCTAGCAGCACCAATGCTGCATGCTGCATTCCCATACTTCAAGCAGCTGGCCGGTGCTGCAGGCAAGCGGCTGGTGCTAGCCGGTGCTGGCCTGCATCATCAGCAGCTGGTCGAATCTGCAGCACCAAACGGTCCAGCAGCACCATTGCTGCATGCGGCATCGCCTCGCCTAACCTGCCTGCCTGCCTGCCTGCCTGCCTGCCTGCCTGCCTGCTTGCCTGCCTGCCTGCCTGGGCCTTTTGTATCGCAGGCAAGCGACTCGTACTAGCCGGTGCAGGTCTGCACCACCAGCAGCTGGTCGATCTAGCAGCACCAATGCTGCATGAGTCATTGCCTAACCTGCCTGCCTGCCTGCCTGCCTGCCTGCCTGCTTTCCTGCCTGCTTGGGTGATTTGTACCGCAGGCAAGCGGCTGGTGCTGGCAGGTGCAGGCCTGCACCACCAGCAGCTGGTTGAATTCACAACCCTAATCCTGCTTTCAATAATAGTTGAGCTCTTTGTGCCTTCTATATCGCAGGCAAGCGGCTGGTGCTGGCTTGCAGCACCAGCAGCCGGTCGACCTAGCAGCACCAATGCTGGATGCGGCATTCTAATACATTACATCAGCTCATTGTGCCTTTGCTGCTGCAGGCAAGAGACTCGTACTAGCGGGTGCTGGCCTGCACCATCAACAGTTGGTCGATCTAGCAGCACCAATGCTGGAGGGGCTCCCACCAGGCCAAGAATGCTTCACTGATCATAGCCTAACCTGCCTGTCTGCATGCATGCATGCTTGGCTTTTTGCTGCTGCAGGCAAGCGGCTGGTGCTGGCTGGTGTTGGCCTGCACATCAGCAGCTGGACGATCTAGCAGCGTCAATGCTGCTTTCCAATACTTGACCCTGCGCCTTATGCCTTTGCTGCTGCAGGCAAGCGGCTGGTGCTGGCCGGTGCAGGCTTGCACCACCAACAGCTAGTTGATCTAGCAGCACCAATGCTGGAGGGGCTCCCCTCAGGCCAAGAAGCAGCAGCTATTGAGCCAGCGAGTCAGTACCAGGGTGCACATGTGCAGCTGGCAGGCTCTGCACCACATGCCAACCTGATTCTGGCGTTTGAATACCCTGGCGGTTGGCGTGATATTCAGGTATGCTTGATTTTCTTTGTTTTGACACAACCTGTGTTGCGCTGATGTTTGTTGTGTGGCTTGAAGTGGGGTCAATCAGTATCTGGGTGCGCATGCATGTGCCTATATGTGCAGCTTGCAGGCTCTGCACCACATGCCAACTTAATTCTGGCGTTTGAATACCCTGGCGGCTGGCGGGACATTCAGATATGCCTGATTGTCGTTGTTTCGACACAACCTGTGTTACACTGATGGTTGTTGTGTGGCTTGGGATGACAGCACTAGTCAGTACCAGGGCGCACATGTGCAGCTGGCGGGCTCTGCACCACATGCCAACTTGATCCTGGCGTTTGATTACCCTGGCGGCTGGCGGGACATTCAGGTGCGCTTGGTTGCCTTTGTCTTGACACAACCTGTGTTGCACTGATGGTTGTTGTGTGGCTTGGGATGGGGTCAGCAGTATCTGGGTGCGGATGCATGCGCACATATGTGCAGCTAGCATGCTCTGCGTCACATGCTAACCTGATTGTTGGGTCTGAGTGCCCTGGTGGCTCGCGTGGTATCCAGGTGCGGTTACATGTGTGTCATCGTCTCTGCTTTGACACCACCGTTGTTGTACTGATGATTGTTTTGTGGCCTGGGGTGACAGCAGTCAGTACCAGGGCGCACATGTGCAGCTAGCATTGTATGACATGCATTCTGATGCTGCTGTTTCCTCTGCGTCTGCTGCTGCCGCCCGGATCTGTGGTCATGATGGTGCTCACCTACCTGCTAGGTGGCGGCAACAGCTTCAGCAGCAGGGGGCCAGGCAAGGGCATGCACTGTATGACATGCATTCTGATGCTGCTGATGCTGATGCTGATGCTGATGCTGCTGCTGCAGGGTTCTGTTGTCATGACGGTGCTTACCTACCTGCTAGGTGGCGGCAACAGCTTCAGCAGCGGGGGCCCAGGCAAGGGCATGCACAGCAGGCTGTACACTCGCGTGCTGAACTACCACCACTGGGTGCACAGCTGCAGCAGCTACAGCAACACCCTCAACAACACGGGGCTGATGGGCATTCAGGCCAGTTGTGATGCTGGGCAGGCGCAGAAGATGTTGGACGTGATGTGTGGTGAGCTCATATTACTCTGTTATTTTGTTACTTTGTTATTGACAGAAGGTGTGTACATCTGTGAAAGTTCTGGACAACACGGGCCTGATGGGCATTCAGGCTAGCTGCGAACCGGGACAGGCACAGAAGATGCTGGACGTGATGTGCGGTGGGCTGACACCAGATTGTTATGTTACTTTGTTATTTTGTTATTTCAAATTGTGTGGTCTTTATGTGTATGTCAACTCAACAACACGGGCCTGATGGGCATTCAGGCCAGCTGCGATCCAGGACAGGCGCAGAAGATGCTGGACGTGATGTGCGGTGAGCTGTCAGGAATAACAAAGTAACAAAGTAGCATGACAACCAGGGTGTCAGATAGGCGTTGTTATTTTGTTCAGAAGATGTGAAGTGTTTAATTGATGAGAGGTGGGCAGGAGGTGTGTTGTTGAATCCGGCAAGGCAGCAGGTGCCTTTGTTACAGCATGCGCTGATCAGCACCAGCCGTGTGTGATGGTGCGTACGGCAACGCAAAGTTCTGGGCAACACTGGTCTGATGGGCATTCAGGCCAGCTGCGATCCGGGGCAGACGCAGAAGATGCTGGACATGATGTGCGGTGAGCTGGATGTTACTTTGTTACTTTTTACTTGTGTCACTTTGCCTGATGGTGTGGTGTATGTGTGTGAGTTGAGGGGTGGGCGAAGGGGCCGGGGGGGTTACTGGATACAGCAAGGCATAACAACAGATCCAACGGCACTTGGATCACCTTCTTGTACTCTTCCTGTGCATGTATAGGTGAACTTGAGTCTCTAACAAGGCCACCTCCAACAGAGCAGCTGGAGCGCGCCAAGGCCATGGCCATCAGCCTCAAAATTAAACAGATAAACTGATAATTAAATAGTAATGATAAATATTTAAATCATTGAATAACATTTAATGTAGGTTTTCGTGTGTTAAGGTGAGCTGGAGTCACTGACAAGGCCGCCTCCAACAGAGCAGCTGGAGTGCGCCAAAGCCATGGCCATCAGCCTCATATCAACCAAATAACTACATAGGTAAATAAATAAATTCATTGTAAATTAATAAATTAAAAAGATAAATACTAGAACATGTGCTGGTGTTTGATGTGTGTGTAGGAGAGTTGGAGTCCCTGACACGGCCACCCCCCACTAAGCAGCTGGAGCGAGCCAAGGCCATGGCCATCAGCCTCATAGTCAAATGAATGAAAAACGAATCAAAGTCACTGAGTAAATGACATAGTAAGTATATAAAGTGATGTGTTTACTTTTCCTGTGCATGTGTAGGAGAGCTGGAGTCGCTCGCAAAGCCGCCTCCACAGAGCAGCTTGAGAGGGCCAAGGCCATGGCCATCAGCCCCATAGAATAAACAACAAAATAACAAAGTCAATATATGAGAAAAAGTGAATAATTTAAACAATGAGTATATAACCAAGTAACATAATAATTGGTGAATTGCTTACTGTGTGCATGTGCAGGTGAGCTGGAGTCGCTGACAGGCCGCCTCCAACAGAGCAGTTGGAGCGGGCCAAGGCCATGGCCATCAGCCTCAAACGCAAATAAGCGAATTTGTGGTATAACATCTGAATATTTCACCAACAAACAAATAATTGCGTAAGTGTTGGGACTCCTGATATGCAGGTGAGCTGGAGTCCCTGACAAGGCCGCCCCCCACAGAGCAGCTGGAGAGGGCCAAGGCCATGGCCATCAGCCTCATTCAGAACGCACTGGAAGGCAAGGCAGCGCGCGCTGAAGACATTGGCCGGCAGTTCCTCACATACGGACACAGGTATGTGTGATCTCTGCTGCATGCTGCGGTAATTTGGTGTTTGGTTATGAGCTGTGCTGCGTGTCCAGTAGCAGGATGCAGCCGGTGTGCAGGGTTTGCTTGATGGCAAGTCTGTCGCAGTAGCAAGTAAAATCAGCAGACAATGTTGCGCATAACCCTGGGTGCTTTGGGCAAGGCAGTACGCAGACACAGCATTGTGGGGCAAATCCTAAGATATGGACACAGTTGCCAACCGGTACCGGGTAGGTGCAATAGACTTGCGTGATGGAGGTGTGCAGGTGCTGGCGGTGAAAAGGGTTGCAGGAAACTAGCCGTAGGGAGGGTGCTGCAAACAGACGTACCAAACGCATGGGCACGGCAACTGCATGCCAGGGCAATTACTTTTATCGCTATGTGGCACTCTCAGCGCCGAGGTTGCTGGTGGTCTTGCTGCTATCTCACCTGCTGCTGCTGCTGCTGCTGCAGAGTCAACGTGCGTGAATACGAGGAGATGATCCGATCAGTGTCCGGCCTAGACATAGCAAAGTTTACCATGCAGCTGCTCAGCAGCAAACCCAGTCTGGCTGCATTTGGTGACGGGTCAGAAGCAGCTAGTTACGAAGGTCTGCTGCAGCGATACAGCCAAGTCAGCTTGCATAACAGGGCGGCAAATGCAGCAGGGGAGCAGCAGCAGCAGCTGGTGCATGGGGTGCTCGAGCGGTTGAAGCAGGGCTTTGGCAGCAGGAGCTTCAGCAGCAGCAGCAGCAGTGATAGAAGCAGCAGCAGCAACAGCGGCAGCAGCAGCAGCAGCTAGCAGGAATTAAGCTGGCTGGACATCCGTTCAGTGACGCGCAAGATCAGGTGTCACATTTGTAACACGTTCAGATGTTCAGATACATGAGGGACAGGAACGCGTGCCTTTTTCCAGAGAGGCTGAGGCTGGTTGCATCAGCAGTGTTATGTCAGTTCAGGCATGTCGGTTATACGCTACAACCCTGCAATGGCCATTTGTGATTTCAACGATCATATGAATGCCTGACGGGCATATTTGTCGTTACCACAGCGTCTGCCTGTCGTGATCTGCGTAGTAGAACATTTGCGCTGCAGCATAAGCCATGGCCCCGATCACGGTCGCTCTCGACTGGACGCCGAACACAAACCACACGGGGTTTTACGTAGCGCGCAACAAAGGGTTTTACAAGGACGCAGGGCTTGACGTTCAGATCCTGAGCCCGCACCAAGACGAGTACAAAACTACCCCAGGTGTGCTGCTTGCTGCCTTGACAGCAACACCGTGCCAGCACAAAACACTGCAATGTACTGAGCGCAAATTTATAAAGTGTTGAAGGAGTTTCTGCTGCCAATGGGCTGGCTGGGTTGAGGGCGCTGCATTGCAGCAGATGCATTGCTGGCAACAGTCAGCAGCAGTAGTGTATGGGTTGTCATCTTGCCGCTGATAGATTAGCTCGTTAGGCCCGAATAGATCACAAAGTATACACCTTTTGTTGTTCTTGCTTCAATGCCATTGCATCAGCGCTGCCACGTTGCCCTGTTGCTGTTGCTCATAGGGGCTCTCACAGGCTGCCACCTAGTGAATGGCTGTGCATCTTTTGCATGTGTGCCTCAGCAGGATTCCATTGGACAGTACACCCCTGCCGTGCCTGATGTGTAAGCATGCTTGCCAGCGTGTGTATCAGTCATTTCATAGCCACTCTGAAACCTGCTACTTCCGTTCACAGGTTCCCACCTGCTGGACGGCAGGGGTGCGGTTTGCTTCCGCTCCATACAAAGGTGTGATCAGCCACCTTCTACGTTCTGCATCGAATGTATTGACCACTCTCCATCCTGCTACTTACCGTTCACAGGTTCCCGCTTGGTGGATGGCTCTGCAACATTCGCCTGCGTTCCTTCGGAGAGTGTGATCAGCTACCAAACATGGCCCAATGCAGAGAAGCCTAAGATTGTGGCAGTAGCAGCACTGCTGCAGAGCAACCAGTCAGCCATCGTCACGCTCCAGTCAAGCAGCATTGACAGGCCCGCGAAGCTAGATGGCAAGAAGTATGCCTCATATGCAGCCAGGTGAGTTTGTGCTGTTACGAAAATGTTGCTTTGTAGTATTCTGCTGCCAGCAGCGGCTGCAGAGCAACCAGTCAGCCATTGTTACGCTCCAGTCAAGCGGCATTGACAGGCCAGCTAAGCTAGATGGCAAGAAATATGTCTCATACGCGGCCAGGTGAGTTTGTGCTGTTACGAAAATGTTGCTTTGTAGTATTCTGCTGCTGCAGAGCAACCAGTCAGCCATTGTTACGCTCCAGTCAGACGGCATTGATAGGCCTGCTAAGCTAGATGGCGAAAAGTATGCCTCATATGCAGCCAGATGGGTTGGTGCTACCCCTATACATTTGAAGCCTCTCGTTGGCTCCTGACTGGGGTTTGGACTCCTGGTTGAGTGAAGCATAGGATGTAACGTCATGTAATGTGCAACATAATGCTACTACTAGACTGCTGCAGAGCAACCAGTCAGCCATTGTCACACTCAAGTCAAGCGGCGTCGACAGGCCCGTCAAGCTAGATGGCAAAAAGTATGCCTGGTATGCAGCCAGGTGGGTCGGCGCTACATCTAAGTGTTTGATGTAGTATTCAGCTGCTGCAGAGCAACCAGTCAGCCATTGTCACACTCAAGTCAAGCGGCATTGACAGGCCCTCTAAGCTAGATGGCAAGAAGTATGCCTCATATGCAGCCAGGTGATCACTCATGAGGTGGTGCTTCCACACAAATATATGGTGCGTGTGGCGTGTCTGTCGTGCTGTGTATATATCCGCCTGTGGCTTTCACCCACTGCTGCTGCACATGCTGCTGCTGCTGCTGCCACAGGTACGAGTCGCGCATTGTGCAGCAGATGATCCGCACAGACGGCGGCAGTGGCGACTACGTTGAGACCAGCCTGCGTACATGCCGCATACGCAGTCGACTACAAGCATGGGCATGTTGCGTGTGGCATGTCCATCGACGACGGACCATCGTGCTGTGTGTTCATACGCCTGTAGCTGTTACCCACTGCAAATGACGCTGCTGCTGCTGCTGCTGCTGCTGCAGGTACGAGTCGCGTATCGTGCAGCAGATGATCCGCGCAGATGGCGGCAGTGGCGACTACATTGAGACCACGCCTCCCATGCTGGGCATCTGGAACACACTGCTGGACGGCAGCGCAGACGCAACCTGGGTGAGCTGGCATGTTTTTTTTGTATGCCATGGTGCGGCAACAAGTAGCAGCACTCTGGCAGAAAAGCATGCAGAGACACCCTACCGCTGTGTCTTCTCACATTTGTGCGACTACCTTAAGACCACGCCACCTATGCTGGGCATCTGGAACACGCTGCTGGACGGCAGCGCAGACGCAACCTGGGTGAGCACTATGTTAGTGACTGATACATTAGAATTGATTAGTGACTAGTACTATGTTAGTGGCTAATAACTAATACAATGCTAATTCCCTCACATTTGCTTGGCATCTGGAACACGCTGCTGGATGGCAGCGCAGACGCGACATGGGTGAGCTGGCGTGTTTGTTTTTGAGGATTTTGTTGATGACATGCTGGCAGCTGCAGCATGTTGTTCGTTACTCTAATGTATGTCAATGAGCACTGCTGCCCATGCTGGGCATCTGGAACACGCTGCTGGACGGCAGTGCGGACGCAACATGGGTGAGCACTTTGTGACTGATTAGTGACTGATTACTGACTAGTACTATGATAGTGACTAATTAGTGCTAATACCCTCACATCTGCTGGGCATCTGGAACACGCTGCTGGACGGCAGCGCAAACGCGACGTGAATGAGCAATTTGTAGTGACTGATTAGTATTTATCAGTGACAAGTACCATGTTAATGACTATTAAGTGTTAATTCCCTCACATTTGCTGGGCATCTGGAACACGCTGCTGGACGGTACCGCAGACGCGACATGGGTGAGCTGGCGTTTTCAATGTTTTAGTTCAACTTTGACCTATGTGACATAACAGTGAAACAAGTAGCAGCACTGTAGCAGGAAAGCATGCACCAGTAGCAGCACTCTGGCAGCTGCTTGTTGCTGCCCATGCTGGGCATCTGGAACACGCTGCTGGACGGCAGCGCAGACGCAACATGGGTGAGCAGGCGTGCTGGCAGCTGCAGCATGGATTTTGTAACACTACTGTATGTTATTACTGGCCATGCTGGGCATCTGGAACACGCTGTTGGACGGCAGCGCAGATGCGACATGGGTGAGCAGAGGGATGGCTTTGCAGATGTGGTGACGGCTCCCTGTTGAGTGTGTTGTTGTGATCTAGTAGCTCAATGTGCAGCAATGGCAGGGTGCATTGCCAACAAAGCACCAGTGTCAAGGCAGCCGCCTGCGGTCAAAAACGCGCGCGGAAGCTGAAGCTGCAGCCACTGGCTTGAGTCAAGCGACTAAATTGATACCACGCCTCCCATGCTGGGCATCTGGAACACACTGCTGGACAGCAGTGCAGACGTGACATGGGTGAGCGGGCGCGGTCAAAACGTAAAACGGTGAAACAGGTAGCAGCACTCTAGCAGGAAAGCATGCTGGGCATCTGGAACACGCTGCTGGACGGCAGCGCAGATGCGACATGGGTGAGCAGCGTGTTTGTGACACAAGTAGCAGCATGCATTCTTCTTTCATCGCACACATGTGTCCCTTTTCTGGGGCAGACTGTGCCCAAGGTCACCCTCGGCTTCATTTACCCTTCACCGTTTGTTGTACCTGCATCTTCCTGCTCGCAACACCAGCGGCTACAGGTGTTTCTGCCCTGAAAAGGCATGTACACTCAGCGCGCCCCACATCCCCGAAGACTTGCAAAACACAAGGTGTACTAAACCGGAGGCGGTTTGATGCATTCATTGCACACAGGTCTTTATGCCTTGGGAGGGCGTGGCAGCGCAGCACGTCACCATCCCACTGCACACCTTTCACGAACCATGTACTAAACCGTCTGTTTGGTGCATTGCATACTGTGCACTGCCAGATCCTTCTGCCCTGGGAAGCCGTGGCGGCGCAGCTTGCCTAAATCCCCCTGAAAGCCTTCCACTCACCCATGTACTACAACGTCTGTTCTGTGCATTCATCTTTTATAGCATACTGTGCACTGGCAGGTCTTTCTGCCTTCGGAGGGCGTGGCAGCGCAGCGTGCCAACATTCCGTTGCCCACCTTCAACTCACCCACTTACTAGACCGTCTGCTTGGTGCATTCATCATTCATTGCACTGTGCACTGGCAGGTGTTCTTGCCCTGAGGGGGCGTGGCTGCACAGCGTCTATGTAACCTGTAAAATGTAAAATATGCACACAGGTCTTTCTGCCGTGGGAGGGCGTGGCAGCGCAGCGTGCCAACATTCCGCTGCATACCTTCAAGCTCGAAGACTACGGCATCCCCTACTGCTACAGCCCAGTGCTTGCAGCACACCCCGACACACTCACAAGCCAGCCAGAGGCAGTACGCAGCTTCCTCGCAGCTACAGCCAAGGGCTACGAGTGGGCAGCGGCAAACCCTAAGGAGGCTGCTGCGGTTTTGTGTGCCGAGGTTTCAGCAGACTTTGCAGCAGCAGGCGGCAAGCCCCTTCCGGAGGAGTTAGATCCAGAGATGGTTGCGCAGAGTCAGGAGCTTGTTGCAGTGGCATACCTGTCTGGTAACAGCAGTAGCAGCAGCAGCAGCGGCGGCGGCGGGGCGTGGGGTGTGATGGATCTATCAATTTGGGAGAAGTTTCTGGATTGGCTGTCAGAGGCAGGTCTGCTGACTAGTAAGGCGCAGAGCAGATCAGAAGGACCACATACCAGCAGCCTTGATGGCATGCGGTCGGGAGATGCAGGGGAAGTGCTGCCGCGCGATGCTGTTGCTGCTGCTGACCTGGCGACAAATGCATATCTGCCGGCAGGCCAGTGATGTTCTCGCCGTGACACATCCAAAATGTGAGCCTGGTGCATGGGTTGGCGGGGTTTGGGTTTGAGGGGGGGGTGATGCATGGGTT
>CADDIJ020000006.1:0-32646 GCA_902809745.2 Tetradesmus lagerheimii
GCAGCAGCAGGGCATCAAAGCAGCGCCGCCACCGCCCCAGCAGGGCACCTGTGCAGCCGGGTGACAGTGGATTGCTCTGTGGCGTGCTTAATGTAAATAACATGCCAAAGTCTGGGTTGAAGTTGGTTGAAATTCACCACCTGCTTAAGGAACCCCGCTGTGACATCATGGGCTTCGTGGAGACCAAGGAGGCGCAGGGAAAGCAGCTGCCTGCAGATCACATCCCTGGATACACATACATTAGTAAGCCCAGGGTTGTGCGGGCGGGGGAGCGTGCTTCTGGGGGTGTTGCAGTTGCTGTGCATGCCTCTGTTGCAAACGCGGTGAAAGTGTATGACTTTACTGACCAGCAATACGACGAAGCGCTGTGGCTTGTGATGCCAGGGCAAGGGGGTGCACGCAAGCTCTTCATTGGGGTGGTTTACATGCCTGATATGGGCAAGTCTGCATCAGTGAGGAGTGCTGCTTACTCAGCGCTGCAGGAGGACCTGGAGTACCTGTCTAGCAGGGGATCTGTGTTGGTGATGGGTGACTTTAATGCACGGGTTGGACGGGCATCTGGCCCAGCAGAGCGTATTGGTATGCATGGTGAGAGCACCGTCAATGACAACGGCCGCCTGCTCCTCTCATTGCTCAACACTGTCAACCTCTACTCACTTAATGCCCGCACAGCCCCCACCTCCCCTCACCAGCACATCACTTGTGACAGGTCGCACGGCGGCACCAGGCGAGGCTCTTTGATTGACTACATCCTTGCCTCTGCTGACATTGCCATGCCCTGCCAAGCTGCTGCCAGGCCAACAGCCACAGTTGGGCCGCATACTGTGGGTGCTACTGACCACCTGCCTGTGTCTGCCCGCATTGTCAGGCCTGTGGTACGCCGCCCTGCAAAACAGGTTGTGCTGCGCCTCAACGCACAGCCCAAGGATTTCAGGCTGCAGAATGGGGAGCAGTCAGCGGAACTTGAGGCATATCAGGATGCTCTGTCGCAGCTTGGTGCAGCCTACACAGCCACGGTCACCACTTTGCAGCAGCAGGCTTCTGCAGGCTCAACTACAGCAACTGGTGCAGTGCAGCAAGCGCACGAGCAGATGCTAGCAGCACTTCGTCATGCTGTCAACGCCAGTTTTGGCTACAAGAGGGTTTGGGTTGGCAAGTCCTTCCCATGGTGGACTCAGGGGCTCACAGATGCTGTGGAGGACAGGAAGCAGGCTTACCTGCGCTACAAGAACTCAGGGCTTGTAGCAGATTGGGCTACTTACAAACAGCAGCAGAAGGCTACTACACAGCTGGTCAAAGCAGCAGAGAAGCAGTACAAAGAGCAGTGCTAGCATGCCATTACTTCTGCATACACAAATCGCATGAATGATGACAGCCTGCTTGGAGAGAAAGACATGTGGCAGCTTGTGCGTCGTCTGTGCCCTAAGCATGTCAGCGAGGCGGTTTACAGCGTCATGCAGCATCCATCTGGGCATGTGGCATCTACCCCAGCTGAGAAAGCTGATGCTTTCAAGTGTCATTATGAGCGCGTTGGCAGCCATGCAGCATTTGCTTCCGCCAACCCCCAGTTTGACGCTGCACACATGTCTTGTGTTGCAGCCAATGTGCAACAGTATTTGCAAGACTCTGCTAACTCCCCTGCCACCCCGCTGGACCTGCCCATCACTGCCGCCGAAGTTTCCGACTGCCTGCAGAGGCTGCGCACTGGCAAAGCCGGCAACCCGGCTGAGGAGGGCATTGTCAATGAGCTACTCAAGTATGGAGGCAGCACGGCCGCAGATATGTTACTGCAGTACTGCAATCTGATGTGGCAGCTAGAGCAGGTGCACCAGGTGCCAGGTACAGTTGTGAACATGCCCAAGAAGGGTGACCTGACAGACCCCACCAACTACCGTGGTATCACCCTGCTTAGCGTGCTTTACAAAATTTACACCAGCGTTCTCAACCAGCGCCTCATCAAGTTTGCAGAAGGCAAGTCAGTGGCGGAGGGCACGACACAGCAACGGCAGCAGCAGCAACAGCAGGCGCAACAGCAGCAGCAACAGCAGCAGCAACAGCAGCAGCAGCAGCAGGCACGTCAGCAGCAACAGCAGCAGCAGCAGCAGCGTGTAACTGCTGCTACAGCAGCAGCGTGTAACTGCTGCTACAGCAGCAGGAACGCCGTTGCTGCACGAGAGCCAGAACGGCTTTCGTCCCAAGCGCAGCTGTGCTGACCACCAGAGTGTGCTCAGTGAGGTGTTGGGTGGGAGGAAAGCTGAGGGGAAGGATTCTTATGTGCTGTTTGTTGACACCTATAAGGCTTTCCCAACAGTGTGGCTTGATGGGCTCTTTCAAAAGCTGTGGGACAAGGGTGTGCGTGGAAAGATGTTCCGTGTACTCTACAACTTGTATCAGGGTGCACGCCGTGTGGTGTCTCACGAAGGTCATGTCACTGAGAGCTTCACATGTGACCTTGGTTTGCATGGGGGCGATGTTATTTCCCCCACACTGTACCTGTACTTCATTGATGATCTGCTGCATGAGGTGCATGCAAAGCACCCTGGAATCACCCTTATGGGCCCTTGTGACGAACCTGCTGGTCAGGTTGTGGCAGCCATGCGGGCTGATGACTTTGTTGCTGTGTGCGGATCTCTGGCTGAGGTTCAGGCTGTGGCTGCAACAGTTTATGAATACAGTTGTAAGTGGCGGTTCAAGCTGAATAGCTTGAAGTCTGCTGTCATGCATGTCTCACCAGCTAGACAGCCCAGCCAGTTGGCTGATTCTGGCATCGTTTGGAACGGTGTGCCTGTGCCTGTTGTATCAGAGTACTGCTACCTTGGCCTGTGGTTCAACAATGCCTGCAACTGGAATACGCACTTTGAGAAGATGTTGGCAAAGTGCATCGTGTGAAGGGTGGGCTCATGCCAGTCTGGAAGAGCCGGCTCATCAGCGTGGAAGTAAAGCGTATCATTCTGCTTACATGCGTTCGCCCGATTGTTGAATATGGCAGTGAGGTCTGGTTTCCGTCAACTGCAAGGCAACTGCAACAGATTGACAAAGTGCAGACTGACATCATCAAGTGCTCAATGCGTTGTGGCAAGAAGCGCCCTTGCACTTCACTTGTTCTGGCTGAATGGGGTGTGAAGCCATTGCACATGTGGCTTCATCAGAGGGCGATGGAGTATTACTTTAGGGTCCAGCGTATGCAGAACTGTCGGTTGCCACATCAGGTGTTTTCAGCTGAGTGGAAGCGCCCTAGTGGTGCTGTTGCGGTGACACATTGGCATAAGTATGTGCAGAGTTTGCTTTGCAAGTATGGTGTGGATGTTGAGGCGGCGGCTGATCGAGCTAATGCGTGCAAGAATCACATCAACCGTCAGGCCAGGAAGCTGCATGCAGACACAATTGTTTGTGAATCACTGCAGCACTCTACTTTGAGCCGTTACATCACGCATGTGCACCCTACACATGCTGATGCCATGCGTTTTAAAAGGGCTAGGCCTTTTTTGTGTTCTGGTGCGCCAACGCGTGGTATTGAGTTGCTGATGCGTGTTCGAATGGGCTGTCTTTGTGTGCATGAGCGTACCAGTCGTTATGGTGGCAGCAGAGCTGATTCTAACACAGCATGTCATGCTTGTGGTCAGGGTGTTGAGTCTTTGTCACATCTGATGTTTGATTGTCCCTCTACTTCTGCTCAGAGGGATACTATGCTTGATGAAATTCGGTCTGTTTTGCGTGATGTTGCTGGCGGCGCTAAAAAATTGCGCAATGTGTTGTCGTTGACTGATGCATCCACCAAGTTGTTGCGTTTTGTTTCTGATGATATTTGGGGTAGTAGGGGGGTGTGCCGAGTGATATCTAGGAGCATTGCTGAGTATCTTGTCAAGCTTGGGATGTGCGTAATATTTGCAAACACAATGGAGCAGTGCTCCCTCTTTCTTCCGCTCCTGAGGGGCGCGGGGCCGATGGCGTTGATGCTATGGCTTAATGGGTAACATGATGATGATGATGATGAATCATGAGCCGCATGCGGCACGCGCCGGCGGCCGCCACCACAGCCTGATGCTGTTGCCAAGCCCGGCCAACAGCCGCTGGGCGGCCCATGATTCAATTGCAGCGCACACTGCACCTGCCTCCTGTATCCATATTGGCGCAGCAACTCTGCTGGTTATCTCAACAGCACGAATATTCGGCGCAGCAACACTGGTGTGACAGCAGCCGAACTTCGGCATGATGGCGCAGCAATATTAGTTGCAGCAGCAGCAAGACAAGTGCAAGCTTGCCTTGAGGCATGCACAACTCACACGACCACTAACTAAATGCGCAGTGCACGTCAGCCACAAGAAAGAGGATCTGCTGCCACGACACACTGCTTGTGGCGCAGATGCATGTCATACATGACCCATATTTTTGGTGGTAAACAACACAAGACAGAGAGAGCTCTCTTCCGCCCCGGGGGGGCGCGGGGCCGATGGCGTTGATGCTATGGCTTGATCTGGTAATTTGATGATGATGATGATGATGATGATGATGATGATGATGATGATGATGATGATGATGATGATGATGATGATGGTGGTGGTGGTGGTGGTGATGATGATGATGATGATGATGGTGGTGGTGGTGGTGGTGGTGATGATGATGATGATGATGATGATGATGAGGACAGAGAAAGCTTCCACGCCTAGCGCGCGACAGAAATCTCCAGAATTCAAAAAGCATGTTGCAGTGCAAGCAGCGGTTGACGGAGGATTGGGACCAGCATCACGCTGAACAGCTATGCCGGTGCAGCAGTGCACAGTCTTCTTTGCAAATTCAAGGGTGCATATGGCCCAAGCACACAGCTCAAAACAAGCAGTGGCTGCTTGCAACCCCAAAAAACACAAAACTGTTTGACACCGTCCATACAAATCACCCCCACCTGATTCACGATCCTGTGCTAAGCACTGCACGATCACACAGATCTGCAGCGATACTTTTGTGCATGAGCAGGATCGCCTGCATGGCTTTGTCTCACAGCCGACAATACCACTACTCAGTTCTGCGACCGCAACACGCGCATCCCAAGCCTTAAGGTCATTCTGTATGCTAACCCTCCCTGATCCATCCATAACAGAATCCAGACATCAACCACTGGTACAATGGCGCAGTACATGTCAAACAGCGCATTCAGAGGGATCCTGGACACCAGGAGAATGCAAGCTGCGCACCTTCAATGCAAAGCTGCAACCGCCCAGAGCCCTGGTGCTCCGAGTGGGCTGTCCATGTGAGCAGCGTCCAGCGCCCAGCATGTAAAAGCATCACCGTTGGTGTCCTGATGTGTACTTCAACCACACTTCAACGCAGCACGAGGCAGAGAACAAGCGTCCATACAAATCAGCTCTGTCACTGGTACCACAGGCTGCTGTTGTACTGCGTTCGTTGCACAAAAGGTGCAGTCGTATGCAGCACACCAGTCTGCACGTTGTTGTGCAGATGTTCGATCAAAGAAAAGACACGCACAAACATTGGTAACGGCGCTGCCCAGAAGCAGCAGCAACCGCACAATGCATGCCAGATGTGCTGTTCGTGAACACACTGCAAGCTGCATTGCAAACCGCACGGGCATGCACCAGGCAGCAATCAAGGACCAGCGTTCTACTGTGGTATGTCTCAACTGCACACCCACGGTGCAGCATGCCTGCCAGCTAGCAACCACAACACTGCCTGCATCACACAGATGCAGGCGTTTGGAACATGACGTCTGTTACGCTGCAGCTGCACATTTTGTGTTGGAGCAACTTGCCATTCTGTGGCAACCTGCGTTCCCCAAGTGATGTAACACTTGGGTGTTAGCATGTGTACGTACGACTCATTCTGCTGAGCAACACTGTACCGCACCGACCCACAGGGTTCCATCATGGTCAAGCAGCCAACAACTGCTGCAGGTTGACCACAGCAACTGCAAAACAACCGTCACGTGTTGCCTTCTTATGTTTGCGCTGTTGCCGTGTTTGAAGGCTGAACGAAGGCATGACGTAACACTCTGCTACTGCTACTGCTGCCTGCTGCTGCACTAAGCCCACACTTGCAACATCATCACACCACGTGGCAACTACATCACACCCGTTAACGTCGCACTTCCACCTTCCGTTCACACTTTCAAACATTCAAACATTAACATCCCAGCCTGCCGCAGCTGGCCATTTGACCTAAAAATAGACCGGTCACAGAGCGTATGCTGGGCACCTACTGCATCTGCAAGCAAAGAATGGGACACAATCAATGTCAAACACTAAGCAGTGCAGAAAATGACCTCCAGGAATCGATCGTTGCCCAGTAAGTTCTTGCCTGAGAACAATATGTGTAGGGAACATCATACAGCAGGGCCTGTGTGCACAGGATTCACACACTGCCTGCAGCCACACCTCCCCGCACGACGTAACTGCAGCAGCACACGTGCACTCCCTGCAACCCTTACAGCACACCCCTGTGGCACAACCGCCGGTTCATCACAGATGCCGCTTTTGGCACCCATGTGCACATGTTCTGAGCACCTTTGTTCAGCCAAACCTTGCCCATGGGCCCATCTATGTGCTCAAGTTTCAAGCCACACCCAAGCCACACCCAACACCACCTGCCTCAACATACTGCTGCCTTTCCCTCCTGACAGCATTCCCGGCTGTCAGCCCTAAAACTGCCACACACGCTTAAGCCCTAGCCCTGCGGCTTTTTCACACTAAGCGCTAGCCTTACGGCTATGGGCGTTAAGCCCAACCATGCGGCCTCCCTGCAGCAGGCTGCTGCATCCGCTGATAACTAAGCCAGTGCTGCTGCATACGCGTACCGCATCCCCAACCCCAACTGCTCCGAATGTACAGCGCTATGCTTCCAAAACCTCCACATGCTGCCTCCATCTATTGTACTCAGACATGCTGCTGCAGGCATCTGTCGTGAGCTGTCCTGCAAGCACTGCCAACAGTAACAGCACAACATCACCACCACCGTGCAGCAAGCAACTTCAAGGGCGCATCAGTCTTCCTGTCTGCTTCTCAATCGTCTTTGTACCGCGCGAGCTCTTATCAAATACACTCAGGTCGGTCGATCTGTCTGAGGACAGCCGCGCCAGTTCGTTGCCAGCAGTAGCAGCACCTAAGATGGCCATCATCTGGCCTGATTCTGCAGCCCTGGATACGGCAGCAGCAGTCTCCTGGCCCGAGGCAAGGATGTGCAGTGCGTTGGTCTGCGTCTGCTGCAGCTGGCGGCGGCTGCTGCTGCTGCTGGCAATGCGTTGTGCTGCGTCTGCAACACGCAGCAGCTTGCGCGAGCTGGATGCGTCAGCAGCATGACACAGCAGAGCGCCTGCGGAGTAGGCGAACAGCACAGCAGCAGTGCTAAATACGTGAGACGGCTTATCACGCATGATACAGGCTGTGCTGTGCTCTGTTGCTGAGGTGCAGGTGCTTGCTAGTATAGGCTGTTGCATGCGATGCTGAGACCAACAGCATGTGCCACAGCGCTTGGCCGTAAGCTGCAGCTCGCAGCAATGATCGGGTCCCAGTCATGAAAAGGACCTTGCAAGTCTGGATCACTGTTGCGCTGCGCTGTGATGCGTGCATGTGCCAGAAACCAGCAAAAGCAGCAGTCGCGGGCAGTACAGCGCTGGGTGCAGACGTCCCATTAGCTGCAGCCTGGCGTTTCGCGCGCGGCTCAAACTAAGCAGATGCTGCTATTCCGTCTTTTGAGAGGCCTGGAGCGGCCGCGGGTTGCAGACTAGAGTGCGGGCATCAGACTCACATGCCACCGCCAGCACCAGTAAGCTACGTGCCTTGTGTCCTGCCATTATGTAATACCAGCAAGTCTAGAACCTTGTCTATCCAGGAGTCGCGGCGCACAGTATCCCGGCAAGCACAAGAAACAAGCCCGGTAGCACTGGATCACTGGCTAGATGCAGAATACACCAGACCTTGAACTAATAAGTAGGAATCAAAGTGTGACACATCAAGCAGCAGCGATCACGCTGGCGTAGCTTCAATAAGCTCGCTTATAGCAGGTCATCTAAACCAGCCCGGGGTTTGTACAGCGTTGATGTCGCAGCGGCGCTTTCTTGTCAGGTTCGGCTTGTTGTAATTGTTTTTAGTTTTAATACTTAATGTTTTTCCAGTACGAAAATGGTACAGGGTGCTTCAGCTACAGCCCACCCCGGACCCAGTCAGGATGCTCTGCAAGTGCAGCAGGTTACATTCGAGGGGAGCCAACGTGAGAAGCAGTTATGCGTAACTTAAGCAACACCTGTTGTGTGAGCAGCAGCTCACACCTTCAGCCGCCGTAGGCAAGAGCAATGGGTGATTCTCTTCCTTGGAAGTTCATGCAACACACTATGGAGTATGGAGAGATGGAGTATTACTTTAGGGTCCAGCGTATGCAGAACTGTCGGTTGCCACGTCAGGTTTTCTCAGCTGAGTGGAAGCGCCCTAGTGGTGCTGTTGCGGTGACACCTTGGCATACGTATGTGCAGAGTTTGCTTTGCAAGTATGGTGTGGATGTTGAGGCGGCGGCTGATCGAGCTAATGCGTGCAAGAATCACATCAACCGTCAGGTCAGGAAGCTGCATGCAGACACAATTGTTTGTGAATCACTGCAGCACTCTACTTTGAGCTGTTAGAGTTACATCACGCATGTGCACCCTACACATGCTGATGCCATGCGTTTTAAAAGGGCTAGGCCCTTTTTGTGTTCTGGTGCGCCAACGCGTGGTATTGAGTTGCTGATGCGTGTTCGAATGGGCTGTCTTTGCGTGCATGAGCGTACCAGTCGTTATGGCGGCAGCAGAGCTGATTCTAACACAGCATGTCCTGCTTGTGGTCAGGGCGTTGAGTCTTTGTCACATCTGATGTTTGATTGTCCCGCTACTTCTGCTCAGAGGGATACTATGCTTGATGAAATTCGGTCTGTTTTGCGTGATGTTGCTGGCGGCGCTGAAAATTGCGCAATGTGTTGTCGTTGACTGATGCATCCACTAAGTTGTTGCGTTTTGTTTCTGATGATATTTGGGGTAGTAGGGGGGTGTGCCGAGTGATATCTAGGAGCATTGCTGAGTATCTTGTCCAAACTTGGGATGTGCGTAATATTTGCAAACACAATGGAGCAGTGCTCCCTCTTTCTTCCGCTCCTGAGGGGCGCGGGGCCGATGGCGTTGATGCTATGGCTTAATGGGTAACATGATGATGATGATGATGCAACACACTCACTGCCACGCTTACTGGCAACTGATGCCCACGCTTCAAGTCAACAGCCAAGTCATTATTCACTGTTAGCACGAGTATGATCTGCGGCATTTATTACAAAACCCAGCAACTGTACTGTACTTCATTGATGATCTGCTGCATGAGGTGCATGCAAAGCACCCTGGAATCACCCTTATGGGCCCTTGTGACGAACCTGCTGGTCAGGTTGTGGCAGCCACGCAGGCTGATGACTTTGTTGCTGTGTGCGGATCTCTGGCTGAGGTTCAGGCTGTGGCTGCAACAGTTTATGAATACAGTTGTAAGTGGCGGTTCAAGCTGAATAGCTTGAAGTCTGCCGTCATGCATGTCTCACCAGCTAGACAGCCCAGCCAGTTGGCTGATTCTGGCATCGTTTGGAACGGTGTGCCTGTGCCTGTTGTATCAGAGTACTGCTACCTTGGCCTGTGGTTCAACAATGCCTGCAACTGGAATACGCACTTTGAGAAGATGTTAGCAAAAGTGCATCGTGTGAAGGGTGGGCTCATGCCAGTCTGGAAGAGCCGGCTCATCAGCGTGGAAGTAAAGCGTATCATTCTGCTTACATGCGTTCGCCCGATTGTTGAATATGGCAGCGAGGTCTGGTTTCCGTCAACTGCAAGGCAACTGCAACAGATTGACAAAGTGCAGACTGACATCATCATGTGCTCAATGCGTTGTGGCAAGGAGCGCCCTTGCACTTCACTTGTTCTGGCTGAATGGGGTGTGAAGTCATTGCACATGTGGCTTCATCAGAGGGCGATGGAGTATTACTTTAGGGTTCAGCGTATGCAGAACTGTCGGTTGCCACATCAGGTGTTTTCAGCTGAGTGGAAGCGCCCTAGTGGTGCTGTTGCGGTGACACCTTGGCATACGTATGTGCAGAGTTTGCTTTGCAAGTATGGTGTGGATGTTGAGGCGGCGGCTGATCGAGCTAATGCGTGCAAGAATCACATCAACCGTCAGGTCAGGAAGCTGCATGCAGACAGAATTGTTTGTGAATCACTGCAGCACTCTAATTTGAGCCGTTACATCACGCATGTGCACCCTACACATGCTGATACCATGCGTTTTAAAAGGGCTAGGCCCTTTTTGTGTTCTGGTGCGCCAACGCGTGGTATTGAGTTGCTGATGCGTGTTCGAATGGGCTGTCTTTGTGTGCATGAGCGTACCAGTCGTTATGGTGGCAGCAGAGCTGATTCTAACACAGCACGTCCTGCTTGTGGTCAGGGTGTTGAGTCTTTGTCACATCTGATGTTTGATTGTCCCGCTACTTCTGCTCAGAGGGATACTATGCTTGATGAAATTCGGTCTGTTTTGCGTGATGTTGCTGGCGGCGCTGAAAAATTGCGCAATGTGTTGTCGTTGACTGATGCATCCACCAAGTTGTTGCGTTTTGTTTCTGATGATATTTGGGGTAGTAGGGGGGTGTGCCGAGTGATATCTAGGAGCATTGCTGAGCATCTTGTCCAAGCTTGGGATGTGCGTAATATTTGCAAACACAATGGAGCAGTGCTCCCTCTTTCTTCCGCTCCTGAGGGGCGCGGGGCCGATGGCGTTGATGCTATGGCTTAATGGGTAACATGATGATGATGAAAACCCAGCAACCTGCTTGTCCGCATGCAGTACCCACACACCACAAACAAATATGCTGCTGCGTTTACCCAAGTAAGGTGATCATCACCAGTTGCAGGCTGCAACTTGTTGTTTCAACTTGAAGCAGACTCACCAGGCCCCTCGTATAAGGCTGCGCTGTTCGCAAGGCTCAAGCACCAGTGAACATGCAGTACAGCAGCAAGCTCATAAGCAACATATGCACTGGTGCTTTAGATCAGAACTGGCAACAGCACAGCCAGGCGCAGGGTTCCACATGCCTGCAGCTGTCTCAATGCAGTAAGCAGTAAGCAGTAAATAGCAGCAGTAGCACATGCCTGGCAAGCCACGCCAATTCGCCAACAGACAAACTGCCCTGGCGCGTCGCTTTCCATGTAATACGACAAAACAGAGTCAACAATAGTCTGAACTTGTCTCAACAGTAGCTGTAGCCAGTCGCATTACGCTATTGCTTTTCAAAAGGCTGCTCACTGACGCATCCTGTAGCATGGCAACGCAGGAAAGCAGATTCCCCTCCTGCTGCACTCGCATTGTGTTGTAAGAGTCCTGCTAGGCTGTCAGGCAACACACCAATGCGCACATGCATGAAAAAACGGTGTACATTAGCTCAGCCCAACCGCTTCTGAGCGAGACACCAGTGCTCATGCTCATATGACGCAGCTGACAAATGCTTGCCGTGTTGAACACACATTGGACAACCGCACAGATAACAGCTGCAGCAAACACGTATCCATGCATACGCCTGAAGCTGCTAACTCATGCTCCTTGTGCAAACACACACCAAGCATAGATGGCAGAAGATCATGCGTCACATCAGCCCAGGAAGCACTGCTGCACTTAGCAGCACTGCAGAACCAGCGATACACGATTCACTACTTGCAGCCTGTCTATTTACCTGCCTGCGTGCAAGCTACTCAGCTACGCATAACAAACTGCAAGGCACAACACGGCCAATGCAGCTGTATATAGAGCACTGCGAATATATAACGCCATATGTGCCTTGGACAGACAGCACTGCGGCACAACAGGACAGTCAAACCTTCACCAAGCAGGACTAACATACCACAGCATTGTCACATGTGCAGCTGCTGTCAACATCATCGACTCCGCAGCACACACCAGTGCCGAGACCTGCAGGCCTGCCTGCTCTAGAAATGTAACACCTGCTGCTATCATGAGTGATGGCCCATGCACTGCACCCTACATTTTATGCCATCTGAGATGGCGAACGGCCTACGTGTAACTTCCACTCTCTAAAAAAAATTTCAGGCACTGACACACTGACTTGCTCTGTACCATTTGAGCTGCACCTGCACATGCTGCAGTTGTAGCTAGGATATCAGTCAAATACAACTGCTGCCAGGCTACCTTGCTGACTGCACAGCGAGCGCGCCTGGCCAACAGCAACTTGAGTTGCATGTGGATAGGAAGCCAATCTAAGGCAGAGCCCCATCAATGCAGCCCCAACACAAAACGCTCCACACAGAGTCCAATAGACGACATACAAACGCACGCTGCTGCTTCTGCTGCCTAGGTGTGTGTGCCACACCAGTGCCGTTTGTGATCTGCTCTGGCACAGCACCACTAGATGTGCCTTTCCTGCTGTTGCTGCTGTTGCTGATGCGCTACCGCTGCCTAGGTGTGGTCCGTGGTGTGGTACGGCCACCTGCACCGGTAGGTGTGCCTCTCCTGCGGCTGCTGCTGCCATCCCCAGACTGTCGCCTGCTGCCTGCTGCTGCCTGCCCGCCCCGCTTGCCTTTTGGTTTGCCCTTTCGCCGCAGCTTAGACAGCAACTGCGCCAGCTTTAGCACACCAGCACCAAGTGCTAGACCAGCGCCACCAGCTACTGTTGTAACCGTTACGCGCCGCGCTCTGCCAGGTAGTGCTATGTCTGCTACTGCTGCTGCCTGCAGGCTTGCCTGGCCTGCTGCTGCTTCTGCTGCGTCCTGCAGCTGCGGCTGCTGCTCGCCCAGCAGGTCTCTGCTGGTGCTGAAGGGGTTCATGAGGCGCCTGAATGTGACGTCCTCTGACTCTTCATCAGAGTAGCCTGCTACATTCTCCCGCATCCTTCTCCTGAGGCAGCAGCAGGGAACGAGCAGAGCACTGAGACGATGCTCCGACATTAGAATAACACTTAACGTATCCAATGGGCCGTGCTTTACCTGTAATAGGCGTATGCTGCGTCCTGCAGTTCTTCTGACATCTTGTCCTCGTCTGCTATGTTTTGCTCCACTATTCGCTTGCGTGCCTTCCGGAACTCCTTAGGTAAGTGCGATATTGTAGCTGTGTACAGCTTGAACTCCTCATCTGGGGTCAGCGGCCGCAGGTAGTCGTGCACAGCATCGAAGACCCTTGTGCAGGTGTTGATCAGCGCGTGCACGAGCCCAGGCAGCAGTTCCTGTATGCTAGGCTCTGGTAGGTCGATCTTAAGGATTGGCACATACACCATTGCTGCTGTCTGTGCTGCACTGCCACCTGCTGCTGCTGCTGCTGTTTGTGCAGATCAGGCTCCACTGAAACAGCTCCGTCACAGCTCGCCCGAATTGTCGCAGTTATCAAACGCAAGCACAAAGACGCAACCACACTCGTATGCCTGCAGCACCAGCCTCATATGACGTAACGTTACTGGGTCCTGCAAAACCGCCAACGCCAGGGAACACATGTTGCAGTGCCCCCAGCTACCAAACCGCATCTTAGTCAAGTCCCAACCCATCAGCAGCTAGTCACAGGCATGCAGGCAGTGCAAGACGCCAGTGCATTGCCTGCTGCTGCACGTGAAAGCAGCAACACTCTAGCAGGAATGCAAGCTAGACACCTCGCCCCTGCATGCAAGGATGTCCGCACGCATGCAACGCTGCATGTTGTGACGGCAGTTCCTTTAGGCAATGCTGGATTCCAGTGCATGGCCAGTGCATATGGCCTGCTGCTGTGGGTTGTGTCGGCAATTGGCCTGCATGTTGTGCCGGCCATTTCTGCAACGGATGCGGGGGGCTACGCCTACTGAGCTCGGGCCATGTCTCCTATCTTGTGCTGCAGCATAGCAGAGACACATAAGCAGAACAGCACACAGTGACGGTTTGCACTTGCATGCGTGAAGCCAAACGCCTTCAGGCCAGTGTCAATTCGCACCACATGCTCCTGCAAGCACACGACGTAATATGCACCTGACAGTGGATGCCCTGTGCAGTGTCCTCCCTGGAACAGGTGTACACAGGAGGGTATGCATCTGAGCACGACTAGCACACCGCATGTGAGCCGACAAGATGCATGCCTACTGTTCATACTGGTTGGGGGCTCACCTTCTGGTGTAGCTGCCTATAGACCGGCACCAGCAGGTTTTGGCCTGGGGACAGATGCTGCAGCAGCAGCAGCAGCAGCGGATTCATGTACTTTGCCACAGCCCCCACATCAGCTGCGTTCATCAGTCCAGCAAGCAAACCTCAGACACATGCCGTTGCCGATGCTGGTGTTGTACTGCTTGCCAACCGTGCTGCGGCTGTTCATGGCTATGCCGCTTACAGGGGAGGCCGCGGCCAGACAATGAGTGATGTGAAAGTGTGAAATGGGACGTCGCCCCTGCTAGCACTGCGGCTTAATGCGGTTGCTGCTGCCATGTCAGCTAACTGCAGTTGAATGCTGCTGCTGCTGCTTTGTCTGCTCACTGCAGCAGAATGCTGTTGTTGCTGCTTTGTCAGCTCGCTGCAGTTGATTGCTGCTGCTGCTTTGTCAGCTTACTGCAGTTGAATGCTGTTGCTGCTGCTTTGTCAGCTTATTGCAGTTAATGCTGTTGCTGCTGCTACTGCTGCTGCTGCTGCTGCTTTGTCTGCTCACTGCAGTTGAATGCTGCTGCTGCTGCTGCTTATGCTCACTGCAGTTGAATGCTGTTGCTGCTGCTGTTCACTGCTCACTGGGAAGGCGAGAGCCAACTCGTCACTGCTGTGCAGGATGAATGCAAGATGTGTGTGGATGTTGGTGGTGGTCAGTGTCTGCAGCAGCAGCAGCAGCAGCAACACGGCAACACGATCACCAGCGATGCAGCTCTGCAGATAGCATTGTGCTAGGGCAGTCAGGGCTGGTATGAGCCTATGTGGAGCCTGTACGGGAGGCATGACGACCGTTTGACATGCCTGGTGAGACAGAGGCCGTTGCTGCTGCTGCTGCTGCTGCTGCGTGATCACCTCATGGATGAACACCGAGTGGATGTCTTGGCCGTCAAGGAACCTGCTGCTGCTGCCACCCCAGCGCTGCTGGGTCACCAGCAGCACACCAACACCCTTGAGCACCACCACAGACTCTGCAGCAGCAGCCGAAGTAAGTAAGTGAAAATGACTGACTGACAGCAGGATGACAGAGATGACTATTTGTTGTGTAGCTGTCAAGCCGCAGCAGCTGCACTGTAAATGATTACGCAGTGCCGCAAGCCGACACAGACATGGACCCCTGCAGTGCACGCAGCACTGCCGGCAGGCAGGTGTGACACACGTTCAGGCTGTTGTGCGGCTGCTTCTGTTGTGACTGTTGTTGGCCTTCAAAGTCCTGTGAATGGCATCAAGCAGTTGAGGTTGAGATGCAGGTTGCCTAGCAGCATCAGCTCTGTATGCCGTACCACCATTCACCTGAGGTGACCTGAAAAGCCCACAAAAGCACACCAGCCAATGCTGCATCTGCTGAGAACAGCAGCAGCAAGCTGACCTGCAAGCACGATGCAATAAGCAAATGGCTTTGCTTGCGCAGCAGCAGCACACTGCCGCAGCAAGTTACCTGGAACGCTGGTTGAGCACTGCTGCTGGTCTGCAGTGCCTGCAGCAGACAGTGCCACCGCTTGATCAGCACGACTTTGACGTATAGAGTGAGGAGCTCGCGTCTGATGTGCCACTGACGCTTTTGATGCTGCTGAATATGCTGTGTTATGGGTGATGCAGCAGCTGTTGCCTACCCAAGCTGTTGCAGCCAGTACACACAGTGCTACGGCATGCGTGCTGTATAAAATAGTGTGCTGTGTCTCGTAACGCAGTGTATACTCGTGGACACGTTTGTTGGCGCGCTCAACCAATTGCAAAGGCATGAAAGCTGTCGACGTCGTTGCTCATTGCTCAACCGCTCATTAGCTCAGCACGGGACCGCTCCTTAGAGCTCACAAAACAGGTGGCTGCATGACGCTCGCGAACAGCGAGAAGCATTAGTAACCAGTTGAACGTAACAGTGTTACACGGGTTGCAGGGCTTGATTCAAAACCGGCTGCCCAGATGCCCAAAATCAAACCCTTGGCTGATTCCTTATTCCTGTTCTTATGAAGCAAGCATCATGCCCGCTCCCAACGTTCGACTTGCATGTTGGTGAACGGCACATGTGTTGTAGAACATGCGCAGACATAGGGGTCCTCGACAGCCAAAAACGGCCATAGGCAATGGCTTAATATATCATTGCCATTGCCCGGATCTGGCAATGCCATTGCGAGAAATGGCCTGCTCGAGTGCCTTGCCATTGCCGTTGAATTGCCGTTGCCATTGCCCATTGCCATTGCATTGCCATCGCATAATACACTATACAACGCGTATCTCTGCCTGCAGCAAGCCGCTCAGCCCTCGCAAAGCAGTACAATAGGGTTTTTTAACATGACGTTTCCATTCCTGCACTTTTCGCGGCCGCGCGAGGCCCAGGAAGGCCGATTTCAAGGGATTGCTGTGGTAGATTGCTGCCATTGCCGTGCAATGGCAATGGCATTGCATGCACGCATTGCACGCCCATTGCACGGCCGTTGCCATTGCGCTTGCAACTTTCGTTCATTGCCATTGCCATTGCATTGCTCATTGCCTGTGGCCGTTTTTGGCTGTCGAGGAACCCTATGGATGCAAGGAGGTCAACATACCAGCAGTCACTAAGTGGTGACCACTTCAAGCACGCCATTATGATGATTAAAGTCAGCTTCACAAATGGACATGGCTTTGAAACAATGTCACTTTGTCGACGCAACTGTGGAGGAACAGCCGGCACTGTGCAGAGCATTCGCCATGCCTGCCACACTATTACATCTGGCAGCCTGCCACTGACACTGCCAACTCTGTCATGCTGCGCAGAGCATGCACTCCACGCATTCAGTTTCAACAAACCACGTATACGTAGAGCACTGCACTGCAGTGGTTTCTGTGTATTGATGTAAAAACAGAACGGATTCAAACGAATCCAGGACTCCAGGTAACAGCAACCATCAATTGATCAACCATAAAAGCAGCATCGCACCTCAACCCAAGTGACTCAGGCTCACTGCCAATGCATGGGTCAGCACATGTCATGCATCTATGCTTTTTACATAGTATTTCACCCAAACACCCGCGCCATCAGGACGCCATGCAAAATAGCCATGTACATACACGTGCACTTGCCACGCTGCCATGTTCAGGTCATCAGGCTGATATGATCGGTACTGTAAAGGCATATGCAAGCAGGAAAAGCAAGATGGACCCCATCTCCCTTCCGTTGTTATAAAGGGAACGGTTTTGATGCTCAGATGAAAGCAACATCATATGCTGCCAGCAGGTGGCACCATGATCCATCTCACTGCTGAAGATCCACCTGACATTCCGCGCACGGGCCCAAGAGGGGGGTGGTCGATTGAAATGCGTCAGGACCCTGGATAACGCAGCAGCCAGAAGTAAAACAGAGATCCCGCAGCAATGGTGTGCCAGGCGGCCTACACCCTCAGAGCAGAAGATATTCTGCGAGTCGCCTCCCTCCCACGCCCCACCGAATTGGCTCTTGTGTACTGCTGGCGCTGCTGTAGCTGTCACAGCAGATCACATGCCTGCTGTAGCTAGCAAGCTAACGCTGCTGCAGCTGTAGCTGTCACAGCAGACAACATGCCTGTCACATGCCTGTTGAACAGCTACAACGTTGTAGCTAGCAAGCTTGCTGGCAGGCAGCACAAGTACTCAGCCGGTGGCCAGCAACACTGCCGACTGCACATACACACAACAAACCCTGCAAAGGTGTCAGCTAAAAACATAACGTCACACGTTGTGCAGACCGACTGCAGCGGCGCTGAAGTGCAGCCACTGCAGGACAAATGGGCCCAACAAGATCAGCCTTGTCAACCTTGGATGTACTGCATGACAATCAGTTATGCGCGGCTTTAGGGTTGTCATTGACCTGTTATGTGAATACGACATGTGTGGCGCTGACACAATCGTGAGCCATGGCGATGTCAATTGACAGGATCACGCATCATAATGCGCTGGCTGACCCCACGTCACTGATGCATGCATAATCTGCACAAGCATGCTCCTTTACTGCTGCACGTATTGCCCGTATCACCCATGCCTGTGCACACTGGCTTTAAAGCACAATGAAGCCTTGGTGTGATATATATGATGATGTATACTGCAAGGAGCCTTGGTTCTGCACCAAACCCGGCTGGATCATCGTCCACAGTGTAGCTCTTATGAAGTGGGTGAGCTCGGCCATAATGATTATGATTATGATAATCCCCTAGACGTAAGCAGCACCATGATAGGGGCCACACTGGTGCTGTAAAAATTGCGTTGCTCTGTGACCAGTGTTCACAGGGGTGCCCTGCACGTGGTGGGATAGCGGCAGCTGTAGCCTTTCACCGCAGTAGTGCGGTCACACCTACAGCCACAGGTTGCAGCAACACAGCTCCTGACGGGGCTTCCTGCAAGCACAAGATGCACAGTGCAGGGTGGTTGAGTAGTGCAGTCACACCTACAGCCGCAGGTTGCAACAACACAACTTGTGACTCCTGACAGGGATTCCTGAAGGAGTGACTCCTGACAGGGATTCCTGCAAGCACAAGATGCACAGTGCAGGGTGGTCGAGTACTGCGGTCACACCTACAGCCGCAGGCTGCAGCAACGCAGCTCCTGACGGGGGTTCCTGCGAGCACAAGATGCACAGTGCAGGGTGGTTGAGGCTGGAGCATCAAATGCTGGTGTACAGCAACATGTTGCAGCAAGCTCCAAGCGCTTTCCAAGCCTCTGCTGGAGGCTCACTCGGACAGGCTGGGCAACATGCACTGCCAGCAAAGCATGTGCTGTAATGACATGTCACCAAGTCAGGAAACCACATCAGATAAACAAAAAGTAACTATTCTTGATTTTATGCAATCGTAATGTTCGCTGTTGGTCACAACACAGTGTGCGCACCTGCGCAGGCAGCTGCGGCGGTGCCGTTGCTCCTGAGCAGCCACTGCCAGCACGTTGCTGCAGCAGCGTTGAAAGCAATCCTGACTGTGCCGGTGCTGATGCGACTTTGGATGTTGTTGGCCGCGGAGTACCTGAGCAGCACCTGTAAGCAGGGAGGACATGGCAAATGTAACGGTTACAACACACATTGTAGGCTGTTATGACATAGTTATAACACGCACTTGATGCAGAGGTAGCTGGCTCACACTGCCGGATCCACTCCACTCTAAATCTGTTACTGTCACTCCAAGTTCAAATTCAACATTGCTGGCCAGATGTCTTAGGTCAGGTTATGGCCAGGTCAATGCCCTTGTCTTGATATATTGTTTGTTATATTGTAAAATGCGCCAACTGCCAGGTGCTCACTGTTGTGGTTGTGACGTTGTTGAGTGGGGGCACAATCTCCAGCAGAGATGCACCCTCCACAGTTGTGATACGCGCTTGGAAGGTGGTGGCGGAGTCACGCTGCTGATATTGGCAATACGGCTCGGCTGAGCTCCGACATCATTGCTGAGCACGTCAAAGGCTGTTACTTTGCGGGTTGTCAGCTGAAACCTGTCAGGCACTGCAACAGGAGGTGCAGAGATGATCACCATTACTCCTGCTGTCGCCCGGCCGCCTTTTGACAACGCCACTGTGTAGTTGAAACCCACCTGCAGTATCAACAGGCGTGACGGAGTGAGTTATTGAGTGATCAAGCAAGCGATGCTTTTCAACGTTCAGCCAGACGCGAATGACGTCATCATCATGTTACTAACATGTGACATCAAAGCCATAGCAGCACTGCCATCATGAGTGATGTGCAACATCAGAGGTGATACTCCAAAGGTCGTTTCACATGTAGAGCGGTGTGGAGGCGCACTGTAACGTCTCGAGCCCAAAACCGGTTGCCTGGAGAGGGGATCTCAGGAATATGACTGCCGTAGCCAGCGTTGCCCTGTTCGAGCCTGGGAGCCTTTGCTCCACCAGGCCAAGGACTTAGCGGCTGCTACACTCACCCGTGTTTCAGCCGGCACTGTGCTGCCAACTGTGTACACTAGGCAACCTGGGATGCCGTTGACTCCGGGGGTGCCGCAGCTGCCACCAATCGCCACCCTGCCCATCCCTGCTGGAGGCTGCGTGACGGATTCGATAGTCAAATCGGGCTCGTCATTTTTCAGCACGTCAATGTTGGTTGATGCACTGGCTGGAACGCTGATGTTGAGATCGCCCTGAACTGCTGGTGGGGGCAGGGGGCCCTGGATGATAACCATCACGCCCTCTTCGGCCACAGCAGATGAAGGTGCGATCACATAGTAGAAAAATGACACCTGCAGCGCAATGTACCACCAAAGGATGCATATGGGTGAGTGCCAGTGCTGTGGATGGTTTGTAGCTGCATACAGCCAGGTCCTGACACATCAGAAGCAGAAACAAGCGGCGCTTGCTGCCCCAGGAGTGAGTGAGCGAGTGAGTGAGTGAGTGAGTGAGTGAGTGAGTGAGTGAGTGAGTGAGCGAGCGAGTGAGTGAGTGAGTGAGTGAGTGAGCCAGTGAGTGAGTGCGTGCGTGCGTGCGTGAGTGAGTGGGTAAGCAAACTCATGGCTGCCACTCGCATCGCGTGATGTGGCTACACAGATTGCAAAGTTGCTCGAAAAGCAGCGACAGCTGAAGAACCTTCTACCTGCTGCTGCTGCTGCAACAATCATCGGGTATGACCAGCAGGTCTAGGCAACACGTGACTTCCCAAACATTGAATCTGAAACCCTAATGCACAATGCACACCTGTGTTTGACCTGCAATGTTGCCGGCAGTGTACAGCAGGCAGTCTGGGCTGTCAGTAGCTGCTTCACCCTGCAAGCTGCTGCAATTGACGATTGCCACAGTGCCGAACCCTGGTGCAGGCTGTTGGACTGACATAATGCGGAGCTCCGGGTCGTCATTTTTCAGGACGTCGATGACTATGGAGCTGTTGGGGGGCACCAGGATATAGGGATCAGGGAATGTTTTGGGGCGCTTCACATTGCGCACGGTAGCTTCGCTGGTGGATGTGACGTTCAGGTTGTTGCGAATGGAGTATGTGAAAGAGTCCTGCAGGCAGTCAGTGTCCAAGAGGGTCATGCAAGTGAGCCAGTTGGCCGCCGCGTTTGATGAGGGTGGAAAGCAGCGGTGGGAGCTTGCTGCGTGGTTCTGCTGCTTCATGCACTGAGCAACTGGCAGGCAGCCACCGCTGTCACCTGACGCCACCCCTGCTGCTCAGACCTGCTGTTCAGACTTGACCAACACATGTGATGTACATCACGATGGCACTGCCGCTACACCTATGCAGCTAATAGAAGCAGTTCCCACGCAACCTCTTGATACATCGTCAAACAAAGAGTTTGACCCCAGACATTGCTGGTTGTTTGTCTGTGACTAGTCATGTTCTGCTTGATAAATGCAAGCACAGCTCACCTCAACTCCCCTGAGCTGTATCCTTATCTGTGTGCCATCTTCGATTGTACACTGGCTGCGCCCTTTGCAAGACGCACTCTCAATCCTCAGAGGCAAAGTGTCTGATATTCTGGTGTTGTTATCAAAATCATTGTTCAGCAACCTGTCCAACACCACCTCTTGGCTCTGTTCAATCAGCCATGGCGAAAGTGTTATGACGTCATCCACTGGGACAGGGGGCATAATGATGTCGACCAGTATGCTGGCGGTTGCTTCCAGCGTTGGATTGTCAATGGACTGTGCAATGTACTGCCAGGCAGACTGCGGGCGTGACAGCAAAGCACAACACACATACAAGGGGCGGTGGTGCCGCAACTGCGTCACTAGTGGTGGGTGATTTGACCTTTTTAGTGCCACCGCCTCATTTCAACAAAGTTTGAGTTGGAAGACACATTTTGAGCCAGCAGCAGGCCCCAGTGGGGCAAGTCTGTGGACATGATGACACAACAGCACAGAGCAGCAGCAGCAGCAGCAGCAGCAGGCATAACCTACTTCATGAGCAGCACATGCTTTTGCTTGTGGATGGATACATGCAAGCGGGTGGGGCTTTTCTCCTCAACGCTGACGAGCCTCAAGCCTATCTGTCTGTATGTCTCCAACACACCGCCAGCGCCAGGCCTAGCTGCAGGAGCCCCGTACTCAATGCAGTCGTGTTGCGGCTCCCCACACTGCACAATACTCAGAGTTCTGGAAGCAAATGCGGCACCCAAGAGCTGTGTCTTGATCCTCAGGGATCTTGGGTCGCTCGCGTCATTTGCCAGCACATCGATGACAATGGTGCGGTTGAATGCAACTGCCACTCTGTCTGGGGCCAGCGTCAGGGCCGCAGCTGACAGTTTCAGGGTGCTTGCGAGGGCAAGCGCAAGCAGAGCAGCCTGCACCAGGTTTGCTGATTGCTGTCGCTGCATGTTGCACTTTAGCATGCTGGGAAGGAGATTGGCGTCCGCAGTCTTGAGGGTGTGTGTGCTCTGTAGTGTGGCTTGCAGCGTTCAATTGCCTGCAGAGGGTAAACAAGTGCCAGCGGTGGTCAGGGAACGATTCCACAGCTGTGTAGGGGGCAGGGGCGATTCCGCAGCTGTGCCAGGAAGGAGGTTGGTGCCTGCAGGGTCTGCTTATGCACAGATACACACAGCACTGCACAGCATCAGGCTCCTTCATCTTGAAAAGGCCCTCCAGTTTGCAACAGAAGGTACAGCAGTGGGACAGTGGTAACGTGTTTGTGTGCGCTTTTGGAGGCGACTGCTGAGCAACCGTCACCCAAGTGCACGCATTGCAGCAGCTGCGGCTAACAAAAGTGTGTGCCCCACACAAACTTCACACATTGGCATGAGCGGCTGGTGACACAAGAAATACACAATGTGCATGCATACATATGCTTTGAAGGTCGCATGTAGCGGTTCAAACTCAATCGCTGGGCAGCGCTTGGCATAGCTGGAGATCAGGAGCTGTGAAGAAGCTTGGCTCTGCTGCCAGCAGTGCTCTTTCTGCTGCTGCTGCTGCCCATTTGCCGCAGACCAGCGCTAGCAGCCAGCTGCCTGCCCATATGCACTGCGTTTTGACACCTCTCAATGTGCCACGTACCTGTTGTGAGCGCAAGCGTCCTCGCCCGCAGCAAACACGGAAGTTCTTCCTTGGGTGGATGTGGACCTTGGTCCGCTGGGAAAGTGCGAAGTTGGCGTGTGGAATGAAACGACGGCAGATAAGGCTGAGCTTACTATTGAATTCAGGCGTCAGGGTGCGAGGCAGATGCTACTTGACTGATCGTCGGCCCGAATCTTCCCACCCAAAGCCCAAAGATTTGAGCCCGTGGGCACAGGTTTCTAACGGATTAGTCAGCTGCAGCATCGTTCAATCATGTTGGTATGTTTGAATGCCCTGAAAGACGTGTCTGACGCTATCAGCGACTTGCCGTACTGGGTACGATGCCATATGGCCCGTGCACGTGCACGTACAGGCATGGTAGTACAGGGTGCACGTACTGACTCACTTGGGCACACGGCTTGTGGAGCAGATTCTGGATATAACACACAAAGCATGTGTCTTACATATGCTGCGATGTGTATGATGCAGCATACCATCACACGAACACAAGGCATGCAGCAACTGATCAGTGTGTCATGACACACTCACACAGCAGCTGAATTGCTTGACAAGCAATGTGAATCACTGCAACACTCTACTTTGAGCCGTTACGTCATGCATGTTCACCCTACGCATGCTGATGCCATGCGCTTCAAACGGCCCAGGCCATTTTGTGTGCTGGTGCGCCAACACGTGGCGTTGAGTTGCTGATGCGTGTTCGCATGGGATGTCTTTGTGTGCACGAGCGTACCAGTCGTTATGGGGGTAGCAGAGCAGATTCTAATACAGCGTGCCCTGCTTGTGGTCAGAATGTTGAGTCTTTGTCACATCTGATGTTTGATTGTCCTGCCACTTCTGCTCAAAGAGATACTATGTTGGATGAGATTCGGTCTGTTTTGCAACTGCTGGTGGCGCTGGAAAATTGCGCAATGTATTGTCATTGACTGATGCATCGACCAAGTTGTTGCGTTTTGTTTCTGATAATGTTTGGGGCAGCAAGGGGGTTTGCCGACTGGTGTCTAGGAGCATTGCTGCGTACCTTGTGAAAGCTTGGGATGTGCGTAATAGTTGCAAAGTTTGTTTAACATAATGGAGCGGTGCTCCCTCTTTCTTCCGCCCGGGGGGGGGAGGCGGGGCCGATGGCATTGATGCTATGGCTTGATCTGGTAATTTGATGATGATGATGACAGCAGCTGCAGCTGCAGCCAGACCAGATCTGTAACGATGATGCAGCCAGACCAGATCCAACACCCTGCATTTGGCAGGAGTGTGGTATCAGGCCAGAACAAGGAACAACCATTTCATCCATGTCGACAAAATAACACTGCCAGTGCTGTGCGACACAGGCACCTGGTGCACCCTAGGGGCCTTTCACATGGCTCAGCATGATGCTGCAGCAGCAGACATCCAGACAATCAGCGCTATTGGCTGCAAGCAGATGCACCCGTGACACCATCCGGCAGCTGCAGAACCCCGGCTGCTTGCTGCCTCTTGTAGCACGGGAAACAGCACAATCAACGGCAGGCTGCACAGCTGCTGCTGTGTGTAGTGCTCACACACAGCATGCACTGCTGATCAAGATCAACTGTTATAACAGTTTCTATTTTCTTAATAAAGAACCCATGCATCAGATTTTTTAACCCTGTTGGTGATGCTAGCTCACAGCCGCGCCATGCAACGGTGGCGGGAACACAACCAGCGGCAGGCTCCACAGCAGTTGCTCCGTCACTGACTCCCCAGGCCTGTGCAGTCTAGGTTTTCCCAGTGTCAGTTCAAACCTTAAAACCCAGCGGTGGCTGACCATCGGGGTTTTGAAGCTTGGTGGTGCTGTGAGTGGTATGGAGAACACGAATTGGCTGCTCAGCAAGTGTGCTGTCACTTCCTGCTGCTCTGAGTAGAGTTTGCGCATGGCTGCGCTGTCGCTGCTGCGGCCGTGGGTGTGGGGTGCAAGCACGACCTCTTCTGACTCCAGAAGTGCCACCACCTGTGAAGCATCACACAGCAGTACGATGTGGCGCAACATTGATGAGCGCTGCTTTTATCCCAACTATTCATGCACGGTATAGTTTGGTGCAAGTGTGGTCAACAGCAGGAGGCCCGGGGCGAGCCAGCACTACCTCTTTCAGACATGATTGGGTGATCACCTGATGTACACCTGAGCAGCAGTACAGAGCAGGCTCGTGAGTCCATAACCGGCCGCAGTACACAGCCAAGGTGCTGCCCTGAGGTCCAGCAAGAATACTCTGCAAGCAGCGAGCATTGCGCAGAACTGCACACTCTCCTCTCACCTGCAGGCACACCGGCTGCTGGATACTGCCAGGTGGCGAGCCGTGTGCGGCCCAAGCCTCACATCCACCACAGGCACAAAAGCGGTGCGCGCAGCGTCAGCCCAGTCAAGCACTCTTTCTCACCTGCAGGCATATCGGCTGCTGGCTGCTGCCAGGTGGCGAGCCGTGTGCGGCCCTGAAGTCCAGTCGCAAGGAAAAAACACTGCACGCAGACAGCATCGCGCAGAACTGCACACTCTGCTCTCACCTGCAGGCATATCGGCTGCTGGCTGCTGCCAGGTGGCGAGCCGTGTGCAGCTCTGAAGTCCAGCAGCAAGCCGAACGTGCCTCCAGGCTGCAGCCCATCTGCAGGAGGCTGCAGCACCAGGCGCAGCAGCGGGAAGTCACCAGCCCTACGCACGGCAGCGGCAACAACAGCAGCAGCAGCAGCAGCAACAGCCGGTGTGACCCAAGCAACAGTTGACAACAGCAGCAGTTGCCAGACCAGCTGCCAGGCTGCAGAGGTCAGATAGCGCTGTGATGCAGTACAGCCGCCGCCTCAGCAGCAGCAGCAGCAGTACGAGGGGTTACATGCTCACAGCAGCATCGCCCACCGTGCCCCCAGAGCTACAGGCAGAGGGAAGTGACAGCCGCTGCCGCCGCAGCCGCAGCATCAACAGTACGAGGGGTTGCTTGGTTGATGCATGCCGTCCTGGCGCACCCAAGACTCAATGCCCATGCAACCTCCGCTGACTGCTGCGCCTGCAAGCTGCACAATCACCCTGCTACACTCACGTGATGCATGCCCCTCTGCCGCATCCAAGTATGAATGCCCATACAACCCTGCTGACTGCTGCGCCTGCACATTCACCCTGCTACACTCTGCCCGCGTCAAATCTGGCATCGAGGCACAGCACCAAAGGTTCAACTATGGCAGCTACGGTAGATGCGGATGCAATGCCTGAAAACACAAACACGCAGCGCACCTTAGGTTGAACGTCCGCACAGCGCCACTTGCACGCTGCGCAGGGCTCACATGCCGCAGCAGCCCTTCCCCCTCTGCCTCATCCCCATCACCGGCTGCTGCTGCTGCGCCTGCTCCCGCAGCTGCTGCAGTCTAACATGGCATTGAGGCTCAGCAACTACGATTACAAACACCAGAAGACACACGTGCAGCGCCTGAAAACACAAACACGCAGCGCACCTTAGGTTGAACGTCCGCAAAGCGCCACTTGCACGCTGCGCAGGGCTCAAATGCCGCAGCAGCCCTCCTCCCTCTGCCTCATCCCCATCACCCGCTGCTGCTGCTGCGCCTGATCCTGCAGCTGCTGCAGCCTAACATGGCATCGAGGCACAGCAACTACGATTACAACCACTAGAAGACACACATGCAGTGCCTGAAAACACAAACACGCAGCGCACCTTAGGTTGAACGTCCGCAAAGCGCCACTTGCACGCTGTGCAGGGCTCAAATGCCGCAGCAGCCCTCCTCCCTCTGCCTCGTCCCCATCACCCGCTGCTGCTGCTGCGCCTGCAGCTGCTGCAGCGGCAACTGCTGCTGCCTGCTGGTCATCTAGCAGCAGGGAGTCCAAGTGGCAGAGCTGTGCTGCCATGAGTTGGCTGGTGGCACTGCTGCGGGAGTGGAGGCCGGGGTACAGCTGCGAGGACGGTGTGTGGCTCATCAGCGTGCGGGTGCCATCCGCATGCAGCAGCACCTCCTGCATTAGTAGGCATGGAGCGAAACAAGGAACATGGCGGCAGGGTGGTCAGCATCCTTCTGCACCTGAACTTTCCTGCAAACATGATTGAACATCGCTTCTGCATGAGTGGTCTGTGGCAGTATTCTGTGTGCCATCCGCATGCAGCAGCACCTCCTGCAGTATGCATGGAGCGCGACAAAGCACACGGCAGCAGGATAGTTAGCAATCTGCTTCACCTGAGCATTCCTGCAACCAGGTTTGACCATTGCTGCTGCAGGAGTGGCCTGTGTGCGTCATCAGCGTGCGGGTGCCATCTGCATGCAGCAGCAGCTCCTGCAGTAGCCGGCATGGAGCACGACAAAGCACATGGCAGCAGGGCAATAAGCAATCTGCTGAAGCTGAACATTCATGCAAGCAGGTTTGACCGGAACTTTTGAACAGCAGCTGAAGCGGGAGGCAGTGTTATTGGCAGAGCTGTGCTGCCATGAGTTGGCTGGTGGCGCTGCTGCGGGAGTGGAGGCCGGGGTACAGCTGCGAGGACGGGGTGTGGCTCATCAGCGTGCGAGTGCCATCTGCGTGCAGCAGCAACTCCTGCAGTAGTAGGCATGGAGCACGACAAGCACGCGGCAGCAGGGCGGTCAGCAATCTGCTGCAGCTGAGCATTCCTGCAACCAGGTTTGACCATTGCTGCTGCAGGAGTGAAGGTCTGTATGAGTCATCAGCGTGCGAGTGCCGTCCGCGTGCAGGAGCACCTCCTGCAGCAGGCATGCAGCGTGATAAAGCACACGGCAGCAGGACGGTCAGCATAATGCTGAAGCTGAACGTTCCTGCAATCAGGTTTGACCAGTGCGTTTGAACAGCAGCAGCAGTGTAAGTGGCAGAGCTGTGCTGCCATGAGTTGGCTGGTGGCGCTGCTGCGGGAGTGGAGGCCGGTGTAGAGCTGCGAGGACGGGGTGTGGCTCATCAGCGTGCGAGTGCCATCTGCGTGCAGCAGCACCTCCTGCAGTAGTAGGCATGGAGCGCAACGAAGCACACGGCAGCTGGGCGGTTAGCATCCTGCTGCAGCTGAGCATTCCTGCAACCAGGTTTGACCATTGCTGCTGCAGGAGTGAAGGTCTGTATGAGTCATCAGCGTGCGAGTGCCGTCCGCGTGCAGGAGCACCTCCTGCAGCAGGCATGCAGCGTGATAAAGCACACGGCAGCAGGACGGTCAGCATAATGCTGAAGCTGAACGTTCCTGCAATCAGGTTTGACCAGTGCGTTTGAACAGCAGCAGCAGTGTAAGTGGCAGAGCTGTGCTGCCATGAGTTGGCTGGTGGCGCTGCTGCGGGAGTGGAGGCCGGTGTAGAGCTGCGAGGACGGGGTGTGGCTCATCAGCGTGCGAGTGCCATCTGCGTGCAGCAGCACCTCCTGCAGTAGTAGGCATGGAGCGCAACGAAGCACACGGCAGCTGGGCGGTTAGCATCCTGCTGAATCAGAACATGCCTGCAACCAGGTTTGACCAGCGCTTGTGAACAGCAGCAGAAGCGGAAGGCAGTGTAAGTGGCAGAGCTGTGCCGCCATGAGTTGGCTTGTGACGCTGCTGCGGGGTGAAGGTCGGGCTCAAGCTGTGAGGAAGGTGCAAGTGCCACATGCATGCAGCCGCACCCCCTGCAGAACACATGCAACAGGAGCCACGTTCAGTTGACGCAAACAGCACCATCCACAGCACATCATGTGTTTGTCGAAACAGCACGGAGGTTGACCATGTACATGGGTTCATAATCACAGTCCACGCACAGCACGCAACATGAACCACGCAAGGTCACAGACATTAGACATCACCTCACCTCCCAGCGCAGCTTTGACACCTGCATGCCCAGCTTGTAGTCAATCATGTCAGTGTCCTGCAAGCTGACATCAGCAGTACATGCCGCTGCTGCTGCTGCTTTTGTGGCCGCAACAGCAGCAACTAAGACACACGCAGTGCACAGCGAACAAGCTGAGGATCGTGTGCTGGCACTTTGCACCTATTATACACTAAATCAATCAATCAATTAATAACACGTGTTTCTAGCATGAGGGGGCAACCAAAGAGGAGGTCCACTCTGAAACCACCAGTGGTGGGCTCCCAACCAGCCAGCCAGAAGGCTGACAAGCAGGGGCCAGATACGGCCAAACTACCAACACAAAATAGGGTACTCACAAAAACCGCAGCCAATTCAAAAGCACGTTCACCTCCCAGCGCAGCTTTGACACCTGCATGCCCAGCTTGTAGTCGATCATGTCAGTGTCCTGCAAGCTGACGTCAGCAGCACCTGCCGCTGCTGCTGCTGCTGCACTTGCAGCACCAGCAGCACCACCTGCTGCAGTTGCGTTAGGCTGCCCAGGCTGCTGCTGCTGCTGCGGTAGCTGCAGGCTAGAGCGCCGCTCGATGCCGCTGCCTCGCTCTGCCATGGGCCACACCACGAAGCTGGACTGCGCCTGGCATGTTGCAGCTGCCTGCTGCTGCTGCTGCTGCTGGGGTGTTGCAGAACTTGCACCTGCAAAAAAGAGCAACAGCATCAGTGTGGTGCAAGGGCGTGTGTTATCCCTTTGGTTTGCGCATGTTCACATCACCACTGCACCCGCAGTCTGTAGTGGGCAGCTTGCAGTCTGCATGGTCTGCAACATAACCTTGGCAAATGAGCAGTACTGTGGATGGCGCATGGCCTAACCCCAAGCACGCATGACAGTCGAGCAGGCGACGCGCTCATGCATCTGCACACACGCTCACCGCCTGGCAGCAGCCGCGCCTGCTGCTCTATGGCTGCAATCACGTAGAATGCAACCTGCTACACACTCACCGCCTGGCAGCAGTCGCGCCTCCTGCATTATGGCTGCAATCACATATAATGCAAGCTTTTTAACGCTCACCGCCTGGCAGCAGCCGCGCCTGCACCACCACTTGGTACACAAAGCGCACAGCATTGCCACGGTAGGAGGGCGGAAGCTTGGTCGGCAGCCGGCACCTGCAGCAGCAGCAGCAGTGGACAAGGCATACGTTGACCGGTCAACATGCGGCAGCTGTAGCAGTTGTAGCAGCAGCAGCCAGGTGCTTGTGCTGGTCAAACTGTTGAACATGCAACAGTTCGGTTGCTACATTTGCGGCGCCTCTCTGAAGATGTGCCTGTCATTAATACTGCTAGGGCTGCTGCAAGGGATGCCGCAAACAGCCTAGCACACGCCCATCTTGCTACTGCTGCTCTGCGCAAGCCTGCCAGCAGCAACCCAACTCGTCCATTTCAGCCTGCACTAGTCCGCGCTGCGCGAGCGCACGGCCAGCTTATCACAGTACTGGCTGCACTGTGTGAGAAACCCTCCACCACAGGTGGTTGGAGAGTGGACCTCCTCTACGGCTTGCCCCCTTGGATACAACATATTTAATGGATTGGCTGCACTGTTGCAGCGGGCTGCACTCACCGCACCACCCACTCTCTGGCTGCTGTCAGCGCCTGGCTGTCCCCTTGCTGCAGCAGCGGCACCTGGCCAGTGGAGAAGATGCTGCGCACCAGCCGCTGGCACATAATACAACAGCAACACAGCAGCAGCACGCACGCACGGCAGTACGAGCAGCGGTTGTTGATTGGTGACTAGGCGCTGCACGCATCGGCTAGCTTTCATCAGTAAGCTGAACATGGCTTGTTGTTTTCTTTCCTTGCTGAGCGCAAGTATGCATGGCTACACACAGCTGCAGCAGCGGCACCTGGCCAGTGGAGAAGATGCTGCGCACCAGCCGCTAGCACACACGCAACAGCAACACAGCAGCAGTTGTTGATTGGCGTACGCACGGCAGTACAAGCAGAGGTTGTTGATTGGTGACTGGGCGCTGCATGCATCAGCTAGCTTTCATCAGTATGCTGAACATGGCTTGTTTACATCCTTGACTTGCTGAGCACAAGTATTCAGGGCAACACACAACTGCAGAAGTAGCGGTCGTGCTCGCATGTTATACAGTCAGATAACTTCACAGTGTGTTACATTGTTATGACACAAGCAGTGTGACATCTTACATCAACGTGTTATATAACACCAGCATACCTTGTGGTCCTTGATAGCTGTTACTTCTGGCTTGTATAGGTGCCCGACCCAGCTGGGGTCTACTCGCTCACTGCCTGAGCATTCAAACAGCAGCTGCAGCATTTCTGGACTGCCTTCTGCTGCTGCTGGTGCATCGCCAGCACGCCTGACCTGTTGGTTTGTGTTATAAGGGCAGGAGCAGCACCTGGCTTAGGATATGTGTAAAGGGGTTGGGGTTGCAAACTGGCAGCAAACACACAAGTGGATTACTGCATTTGCAGGTAGTGAAAATGTGTTGGGCATGCGTGCGCTCCAACTTGCAGGTCAATGCTGCATTTGTGCTGCATGAGCTGCAGTGCTTGCTGGCCAGCTTGCTGCTGCTGCTGCTGCTGCTTCCTTGATGGCTGCACACATATTCAGTCTGATTATTGCAGCTCAACACGCGCCACTGCCATATTGAAGACCATACGTGCACTACTGACACTGCACCTGCTGCTGCACTTGCATGCGCAAGCCCAGCTTACGTGTGCTGCAGTAATGTTGCTGTGCGTGCCATGTGCAGCAGCAGGCATACATCACACAAAACAACAAAGCCCTCACCTTTATGAGGCATTTGAGGACCTCGCCAGGGAAGTAACATGGCTTCTCAAGCGCGATGCTGATCTCCATTTGCTGACTTGCAGGACAACTGCTGCCAGTTCAGCGGGCCTGCATCTGCTCTGGCTCAGCAGAACAGGCAGTGACCTGGCCCAGATGGAAGTGCGAATCAGTTCACAAAACAAACTGTACAGGCGTGGTCCCTGCTGATTTGGTAAGATTAAACTCAGGTACAGGAGGCAACAACAGCAGCAGGTAGGTCAGCTGCACGTGGTGGTGTGATGCAATCGCGCACAGATTACTCCCACGAGCATGTGTCAGTAACGACTGAAAGATCCAGGGTGAAGGCACCTGCCATGCAAACGTCCCCAAGGTCACGTTCAGACACTGTCATATGGGCAGTGGTTCACTCGCTCAACCACCACACTACGGGCTTACATCTGCCATCCTCTGCCCTAAATAGCACCCTTTGCTGCATTCACGTAGTTGTCTGTTTCCAGCCTAGTACCTGTGCTGCTGTTTGGCCCTGCATCTGCTTCAGCGACTCTGCTGATTCGCTTGCTCCGGTTAGCGGCAGGCTGTTCTTGCTTAGTGGCATCAAGGGTCAAGTAAACACGTCTTGCCCTTTTAAGTTCAAGAAACGCGGCTGCTAGTGTGTCTGGCTGGGCAGCAGCTGGGCCGGGCAAGTTCGAGCGCTCTCAGCAGCGCAGAGGCTCTCCCCGGAAGCAGTTTCCTGTTTCATGTCCTTCCCAAGATATGGACTGTTCAACAGCATCCAAGAGCTCAAGGACAAGTGCCCAAGCAAGAAGCATGGCAGGACCTGGAAGCAGGAGCTCAACTACCGCAGTGAATGCGTGCAGATGATGGTCAAGTGTTGTGATTCGCTGAAGCTGTGAGTATATTCCAGCTCCACAATTGTTATGGGACCTTGGGCGACCTTGGGCCACCTGTGCTGAATTGC